>JAOQMM010000173.1:28532811-28554559 GCA_027563515.1 Erythroxylum platyclados
TCCCAAAAAAAAACTATAGACAAAGTACTCATTTATCAAATATGAGAGAGTGGAATACCTTTCATTAAAGAAAGTTTTTCAAACTTTGACTCCTTTATGTATAAGGTGGATAATTGTCCATGCATCTTTGAGAATTTAGGCATCTTAGCTGCTTTATAAAAATAATAGTATATGGCGCTACGATCCACGTTGTAGCTTTGTATCTTGACAGAATGAAGTTCTATGGCTCCACCCTTGATGTAGGGAATATTGAATTCTGCTAAACTATCAAGTTCAGAAGTATTCCTTTCTGACTAATTATGTACGCTAGAAAGACAAATCCTTTATCAAATACTAACTGCAAATTCTATCCAAGCTACATACAATAAGGGATCTGCGTCAGATGATCAACCTCAAGCTTAATAAATTTATAACATCGTTTCATGTAAGATCAAAAATCAAATGCGTATTGCCCTTCTCATTCCACTGGCAAGAGGTTGTAAACAGTACTCGGATAACATCTATACATGGAAGAATTATTCGGTCTTCCAACTTCACGATAGGGGCAACATATATAAAGCTGATCTAGTTGCCCAATCCAGTAAACTGTTACAAAACTTGACCCCTCTCATCTCTGATTAATTTGCACTAGGTGGCTTCATCATCTCCTCCGAGATGGTTGCTTTGCAGGAGTTAGCTTTCGGAAGGCCGCATGCAGAATCATAACTGAAAAGAATGCAGAAACCAAAACTCATGTAAAGGAAAACAGAGGTTATTGAATGAAAAAGATTGGTCTTGCAGATCCAAGTCATCATTGGAAACGAGGGAAAAACAGTTGACCAGTACTATAGGAAGATTATTGTATTTTTATGTCAATGCTTGATTACTGATTTCCTGATATAGAGCAAAGTATAAGTGTATAAATAGAGAGCTTGTAAACATCAATATGTATTAGAAATCTTTTTCTCACTCTAATATATGGTACAAGAAATTGGTTATGAACCCTAGCTGCCATCTCTCTTTCTAAGCCTGAGTTTGTAGCCCTAGCCACCACCCTTCCTTCTAAATCCTAAGCTCCAAGCAGACTCCCTTTTTTCTAAACCATGATTAGAAAAAAATCAAAACCCTACTTCCGAACTAGGATTATTTCAAAGAATGTGAACCTCACTTTGCATATCACTACGGTAAAGCTAGGTGGACTAATTATTTTGCGTTGCGAGCGTCTTGCTGTGTGTTAAATAAGAAACTTAAACATCTTGCTGATGTGTTAAATAAGAAACTTAGTAGGAAGTTATTTCATACCTTAGTTTGCAAGTTGAGTATGTGTGACATCCATACACAAACTAGGGGAAGAGTTTTGACCAGTATCTAAGAGTAAATATAGGAGTGATAACTTATATTTTATGTTAATATTTGATTATAAGATTTCCTTATTTAGAGCAAGGTATAAAATAAACAAAGGAGTTATAAACATCGGTATGTGCAAGAGAATAAAACATTTATTTTCTGTCAATGTAAACAATATACGCTCTTCGCATCTGTTTTTGCGCCTTTTCTGCACATCCTAAAGGCAATAAAGAACCACCGAGCTTATTGCTAGATTGGCCTCCAGAATCTACAGTATAAAATAAGTAGTAGCAAGCAAATCCAGCAAAATATTTATTATTACCTGCATAACTGACAGCAAATGCATAAAAGAGAGCCATCTGGACGTTTAAGAGTATTAGAATAACCGCAGTTGCTGCAATGATGAGACAATACAGTCAAGCAAGCAAAGAAAATAATTGTCATTATCCACCAATATCTTGCTACTGCCCTTGATTAACCATCACAGAATAGAGTCCCCAATAAATCCACACAAGTTCCAAAACATGAGGAAAATAATAAAAAGGGACTGAAGGTGATTCTCAATTGGTGCAATTGAAATAATCAACAAGACATACCCCTTTTGAAGCAAGAATTCCTCACATGAAATAACAAGGAAAATGCCTTTTCTATAACTGGCAGCAACATACTAAAGGTGTTCAAAACACAAGGTTCCAACAGTTCCCAATTGCAACTTATGTATACATAGCTTTTTTCAGGGTATTTCGTAAATAACCAGTCAAATCAACAGCATAATTCTGAAAAATTATGTAGTCATTTCCATGTTACAATTAAGCTTGCGAAACATCAAGAAGTGAAAGTGTAAACGTAAGGAAAGACAAGATGATGGATAGATCAAATAAAAATGGTTTAGCATTACAGAAATTGCTGGAAGATATAGCAATGCTGTAAATTTGACTCTACGATTTTGCTATGCATTATGAGTGGAACAGGATTATCTTCCCAATGTAATGACTTTTCCCCATTCTCATGGTCTTTGACGTTTCTTCCGCCCCCCAACCCAAGTCAAGCCATTGTTTCTTAAACTATATCTTATCTCTAATGGATCTACCAAGATGCCACCCTAGTCCCAATAGTAGAGGTAGTTTCCTTTATTCAGCTTCCCCAATCACAATTAGGTGTTCAACTAATAGGTTCAATCTACATAAATCAGACATTGCTTATATACTCCTGCAGTTCACCTCTGATCCAAGCTGAAGAGTAAATAACACGAACAAAATTTTTGCAAAATATCAGTCACTTTTCAAGCTAACAGCTGAAGTTTGACTTCGATTTTGTTTGTGTGACAGCATGCAAAATCTTGCAACCACAAAAGAAGATCAAAACCATTTCTGGCCAATATTCCTTTAGAGCCGTCTGCTATTCCTACTTTGCACACTGGAATGGTTTATGGACACAAGTTCAAAGCTACACATCTTACAATTACTATAGGAACCCCTGAGCAGAAGAGCCAAGAAAAAATCATTTAACTTTCAGAGCCAAAACGACTGAGGAAAAATGACCAACTCACCACACTGAGCAGCACGAACCAAAACATGGCGGATCATGGGGTACCGATCCCATCCCCATTTATCGCTACAGAACTTAAAAGTATCCCATACTGCCAAACTTGATACCAGTCCAATCAGAGCAAGTGGCATTTGATACCTAAAACAGCAACATCATTCACCAAGTCATTGGAACAGACAGATAAGAAGAAGAAGTTCATATGTCATGTCCAAAAAACAACAATTTAGAACCTTCCCCTCAATTTAGCCCAAACCCACACTTATCCTAGTTGATATACAGCAAATGGAACACGAAAACACGACCCACATTGATTTTTGGTTACTATATCTTGAATCAAATTGAAGTATGCACCTCATTCCACAATCTATAAATATTTCATAGCATTTCCTCAATTTTCATCCAAAACCAAACATACACCCACTAAACTCGCACATAAACATAAATACATATAAAGAGATAGAGAGAGAGAGAGTACAATACAGAGTACAAGCAAAGAAGAGAATGAAGAGAGAAGCGTAATTTCTAGCATAACGCTTGACATTTTCATGAACACGAAGCCTGGCCTGGTGAGACCCGGACGGCAAGGAATAGGACCCACAATCCCCAAAAAACGATCGAGTCCAAGAAGGAGTTTGGACGGAGAAGTCATCGGTTGTGAGCTTAGAGAAGGGATTGAGAGTGAAGACAGAGAGCAAAGTAAGGACATGAGCAAATAAAGATACGAAGAAGCCACCGGTTATGCTAGGAGTTAAAGTGGTGGCATCGGAGGGGGTGGTGGAGGCAGCGTTGGTGGCAGCGGCGGAGACGGTGCTGGTGGTGGAGGTTTGGTCGAGAATTTCGAGGTAGCCGGAGTCTCGGAGCCATGACTCGAAGGCGGGGTCTGGGACGGTGAGAGACAATGGGTTGCCTGAGAATACCATCTTCCCAATCCCCTTTTGTCACCTGACCCTCTTTAAGTCTTAACCTTTTCTTATACGATTAAAAAAAGGAGGACTTGTTATATAAAATATTAATATATATGGAATCTTATAAATAAGTGACAATTATTAAATTAAATAAGAATTATTATTTTGAGATAAATAAATATATAAAAGAGAGAAATAACGTAAGATAGTTGGGCTGGGCTTTGGAAGCACCATCATACCCATGATATTGATAGCGTCTTCATAATCCAAGTCCTCTAAAAAGTGTGAACCTCTATTTATATTCATACTGACCTGAAAACTTTGGTGGTCACGTACTAATATGCTTAAGTTGATTAAAATTTTCATGAACTCATTAGTCCAACTTTGAAACCATAGCAAGACCTTAACTTCTGACCTTTTCAAAGCTTATGATTACTTTACTAATGTTTTTCATTTAGAATTTGTTTTGTATTAAGAAAGCCAAAAACCAAAAGCAGAGTGGATTGTTTGTTTCCAACAAGTCATAGTGCGCAATAATTTTGCAGTGACGTCCTAGCAGATATTATTAGAAGAGGGGATGCAATAAAAAATAAGGAGTGGATGACCCACGAGTCGTCGTTTTGAGTGTTAATTAAAATACAAGGAAGATAGTCACCCCCCTTTTCTTTTTTCTTTTTTTTTTTTCCAGATACAATTGGCTAATTTGATTTGGACGTCTAAGCCAACCATTTTCTTCTCTCTTTTAGTCGTGTTTAGGTTCTACGTCTCTGCTATTTGTTTTGTTTTATAAGGTACTTGACAATTAAGAGAACAATAATCTGAATTAATAAACCGTAATTCTGGTAACAGACAAATACACTTCAAAAATGAAGTTAGAAACGTACGAAGCACTGAATCCCGGCTTTTAATAAGAAAAAAAAAATCATTTAATTTAAATAGCCGCCCAAACCACCCAACATCAACCACTTCACTTTTTGTCAGTTGGTTCATCTTTTCAAATATTCTAGGACACTTGTCGAGCTGTGGAGGAGTCCTTCACACCCCGCGGGGGTCCCTACAAACAAGTTCCCACCTCCGACGCGCCGGCTTCAAGGGTCTGTTACCTTCCAACACATCACCACTACTCCTGCATATAATCCTTTCGTTACGTGTGTCCGTACAGGTGTCCACGTGATGGGATCTACGTGGTTGATTTTGGATGGGTGGCTGTCGGTTTCATAGTATCCACTTTCGTATGGCCACAAATTCTGAAGAATTCCTTGAAAACCAGACGACAAAGGAGTTAAGTGGAACCCACCAAAAGCGGCCGCCGCGCCTCCTCTTGCAACACTGTTTTACACGTGGCCCCACACTTGTCCTTCCACAATAATTTAATCAATAACCTTAAAAAACCCAAACAACAATTTCTAGAATTTGCATCCCCGGCCCTCCGCTCTTGATTAATTCAAACTTTATTATCTGTAGCCCTCTTCAAATAATTAACTTTTGTCAGCCAAGTCACAGCAATTCACTGATAAATTTAAATAAAAAATAAGTAATACAGTAAAGAATATAAATAAATACAAAATATTTAAATACAAAAGATAAATAAATTAATTAATTATCCATAAATTATTATGAGTAATACTCAGCAACTAAAATTTTCTTCTGTTTAAGACCAAGGTTTATCATTTATGAAATTAAACTGTTGTAAACGAGAACATATACATATACATACATATATATATATATTATATACTGTTAAAATAATCATAAATGATAAATTCGAAGGTGAAGAAAACTAACAAAAGCTCACGAAAAACCAATAAAAGGAGGACAGCACAAGCAACAACAATAATAATGAAAGCGTTCATCGGGCGGTGGATGAGCACGTGACGACAACCCGAATCCCGACATGTCCCTCGTCAACACGAAATTACTCAAATCGGTCCCACTTAAGATGTAAGACCGTCTACCAACTGGATTCCCTTAAATCAAATCTATTCTACTTTTATTTTATTCTTTTAACGAGCCATTCACTGCTTACTCTAACAAAGTATGTTTCGCCGTCGGTGCCGCCTCGTAAAATATAATTTAAAACGTCACGAAACACTAACGCGTACCCGCACATTAAGATGGGGTCGATGTGCAGCCGCTAGATTTTAAATGGCCCACTTCATATCTGTAGAAAACGACAAATAGGACGCGTATCACGAGATATGTTATAATTTTTCAATGGCTAGGGGACCATGGAGAGCCATGCTCCTCCCCATCATGCTGCCGCCCCTTTCTCCTTCCCACAGTTTCCTGCTTTCCCATTCCAATAGTAACTATACACGATAAAGTGCCTTCAAGTTAATATGGGGTTGAGTGTGCCACGTGTATTAGGTTTTATTACAAGACAGATTTATCAAACGTACGTACGTAGAGCTACAGTTTACTGTTACGTTACGTTCCTTCGTTTTGAAAAACAAACGAGTATCTTTTCCGTTGCATAAAAAAGAAAGAAAGAAAACGAATAAACCCATCAAAATCAAGCCCAACCTAAAATGCCGGCGACATGTCTGCTGGACACTTGGAAGCTATATAACCATTTCCCGGACAAGACAAAAAACTATTACTTTCTTTGAAATCATGAACTAGTCGTCATTCTCCGATTGGTAACAATATACATGCGTCTGCGCATAAAAAAAAAAGTTGAGCCCTGTTTGGTACGGGAGAAAGTGCAAGAAAATGAATCCGGTTAGGTAAGAAAAGAGGAAAATGTTCTTCATTTTTGATTAGTGAAAAATTCAAGGCTAATAACAATAGGAACGCTAAAACAACCTTTAGAGAAACTCTTGAATCCATCTAAAATCAGTTGCTTAAAAAAGGGAAATGATATATATAAGAAGAGCTTCTCGCTTGGGTCATCGCCTTTCTATGTACAACATCACAATAAGTCAGCTTCCCTGCTTAGCTATAAAAACTTTTCTCAACACCGAAACGGTAACACTGAAGCTCTTAAACGACTTCAAAACCAGATATCTCCGCCAAAAACTCGGAAGAAAATATTTATTTCTACGCCACTTCGGTTGGTGGGGGCAGGTTCAGATCAAGATCCAAAGATGGTCCCTTCTTACATTGACCGCGATCATTAGGATAATCAACTACGGACGATGAATCTGAATCGCTCTGTGTCCCACCGTTCCCCACCACCATCCGATCAAGCCCATTCGGGTTGGTATTAATTTTACCGTTGTTCCTCGCCGAAGCAAACGCATCGAAGAAGAACACGGGACGCGGAACCGTCGCCAACGAGAACCACGCGCCTGCGGGGAGGTTAACTCCGGCGGCTTGTTGTGGGACGGTGAGGGTTAGGTCCAACGGAGATGGTGAAACCGGAGCTGGGCGAATGGGAGGCGGTGAAGAGGACTCCACGGTGCTGCTTTGGCTGGGGCTGTGTACCGGGACAGCGACCGTAACGGCGGCGTTGAGTTCAGCGACTGATGGGAAGTTAGTTTTGGCCTTAGCGCCGCGAAACTCACGTGCAGCAGTGTCGTAGGCACGCGCGGCCTCTTCAGCTGTATCGAACGTCCCGAGCCAGACCCGAGTCTTCTTCCCTGGGTCTCGGATCTCGGCAGCGTAGCGACCCCAAGGTCTCTTCCTGACGCCTCTGTATCTGATCTCCTTAGCGTTGGAGTTGGGATTCGGGTTTTTGGATAGGATGGTACTAGATCTCTCTCTGGGAGCCATTATCCGTTCTATGATGTGTTTGTTTTTGAGAGATTGAATAAAGAAGGTTGGGTTAAGAGAGGCAAACGAGGGTGTGGTTTTTATAGAAAGAGCCGAAGAGATAAAGTAGGTAAAAGCTACGCTCCTTTTGGGGTGCGTTATGTTTGTAAGCGAGTGTTTGTACAGTCAAAGCTGAGGGTATGTTATGTGGCTTCTCTTACACGACCCACTTATGCGTAGTCTACGGTCGAATCACATCTTGACACGGTGCTGCCACCAATAACCCATACATAATTACGATCACCAAATATAACGCTTCTGTGGATCAAGGAGTTTTTAAGGATCTAATACGATTGTCATGTGAGGGTGCTTAATCAGTGTTAAAAAGGACAATTAATTTCATTATCTTTTAAAATCTGAGCACCTAACATTCTGTCGGAATGATGAGTACGTTAGAAGTTCCCAATAATTTCAAATTCAATTAATAGTTGTTGCATTTTGGTGCATGTGTTAATATGGCCTCACCACCACTCTCCTCCAACTTTATACGCTTCAACTTTACATTTAACCCAGTGCGATGAATTAGCTTTACTAATTTGTATCTAATTTTTGTGTGTGGTAATCATAGTAATTGGTATGGAGCGGCGCACTTAAATCGGGTCACGGGTTATTTTAATTTTTACAATCCAAACGGTGATCTAATCCAAAAGTAACGACACACGTGTACCGGAGGGCGCATCCTTTTACGACAAAAATGAGCGTACGTGTCTGACAAAATAAATGGACGAGGGGTACGTGTGAGTCAGAATGTACACTAAACGCGCGCATCACGTGCTGATGGTGTGCCTCCAATCCCTTCATTGAGCTAATTGAGATATTCGGCTCGGTCAACGAAACCTTTGACCGCACTTCCTGTATAACTACGCCCGCCGCCCTACCGCCACCAATCAGGTCTTTAAAATTTATTATAAGTCGTGTGTTTTTCTTGCGTAGCCGTTTCCATAACCACGCTCTTGAACTCTACTCTCCCTTTTTTATTTCTTTCCATGCATTATCATGCATTTGAAAAGAGGAGGAACTTACAATGAGATCGTGCACATGGTACTAGTTCTCCCGAGTAATATCCAGGAAACGGGTGTCACGTGGCAACGCGGTTTACAAGGACACGCGGCCATTGAAGACGCCTGGAAGACGGCGTGACTTAACGGTGGTTTCGACGCGGGACACATGGACATGGTATTGAGAAAGGCAAGCCGTTTTTGCTTCAAATTTTCCTTACATCGAAAACGGTAAATCGAGTGACGCCAGCAAAACAACACACGTTGTCGGGCATTCTCAGCCCTCTCGCCGCGTGTGTCGGATCCAAATCCAGATCCAAATCCGAATCCGCAAAAAAGTCGCTAATCGTGTCAATGTTCATGTCCTTTAGGCTTTTGAAGCGGTCCACAGTCTACTGTGGTTTAACGGTTGCCACATCTTTTTAATTACGCTTGGTTTGGATGTTGACACCTGTCCTCAAGCCGTAGACTATAGATTGTACAGTATCTTGAATAGATAATTAGAGAAAAGTAGCCAACCTCCGGATGCTTCACTTACGAAGAAATCAAATTTATCCGAGAAGAGAAAAACTTGGGAAATATTTTCCCAAATATTGGGTCCTTTGTTACGTGCGTACAATTGGCATTTCAAGTCACCATTTAGAAGAGATTTGAGTATACAGACCCTATTTATGAATGACAAGTTACATGAAATTTTTCAAAAAAAACATTTTATATATCTATCCTTAAATTATTACATTAAAACTTAAATTTTTTTATGTATCTATCCTTAAATTAAACGGTATTAATTGTGATATAATTGCATCCATAACACATCATAAATGGTTAATTTTAAATAAGAATATAATATTAATTTTATCAAAAGAAGTTTTGGATTATTTTTAATACAAGATTCTTATTTTTAAAATTTATAACTATATAGAAACTCTTTATTCAATGACTCAAATAACAATATAAGATAGTTGAAAAACATAATAATAATAATAATAATAATAATAATAATAATAATAACGACGACAACAACAACAAAAACAATTAACAATAACAACATTCCAGAAGAAATTTTGTTGAAATATAGGGCAGTATAATAATAATAATAATAATAATAATAATAATAATAATAGATTGCGTGAATTATTTATTTTAAAAACATGATCTTTGAGTGAATCGAGTGAGAATAGGTAATGGGACAAATGTTAGAGAACAATGTAAAACTAAGCTTGATAAAGAAGTTCAAGTCCAACCTGACCCGATTTGAAGTCAATAGTTCGTTCCAAGTTAATCGATTTTTGGGCCGAATTTGATCTTTTTTTTCTTCTAAATTTCAAGCTCTAGGTCATATTGAGGCTCAAATTTAGGCTTTAAGACTTGATACAACCTAAAAGCCCAACTATATATGTAAGTTAAAGTTAAAACCTTAGCCGCTGTTTTGCTTCCTTTTTTTTGTCGCTTGTTTCACTATACAATTTTATTTCTTTGTTTCGCTATATAGTTTTACTTCTTTTCTTTCTTCATCTCTTCTCTAGTTTCCTTCTCCTTCCATAGCTCAACTTGTGCATGCAATCACCTAGTTAGTGAATGAGTAAGACATACAAATTTTGGGTGACAAGTGGCATAACCCGAATTTATGAGATGCCCCTCAACCAACACAATAATGCCCCTCTTAATATCTAGAAAGATCCACTTATTGGTTTGAGGCTTGATAGTGATGCGCTTCACATTAAGGTAAGTTTCAGGTTGAAGCATGTCAACCTCATTATCAAAGTGGCCAATGTTGCTGACAATGACATTGTTGTTCATATGCTTCATATGACTAACCATGATGATTTCTTTGTTGTCAGGTAAGATACCAACATTTATATCACAAATGTCCAAACTTTAAGTCTTGAATTTGCGTAACAATTTCTTAGAGGGTTTGATTGATGCATTTGCCAACCTCTTTAGTCTCCAAATTCTTAACCTATCAACCAACAATCGTAGAAGTCAAATTTTGGTTAAATTTGACAATCTGACTGAGATGGTATCTTTATCATCAACCTCAAATATTTTTATTCTAACTATAGTGTTCAACCCAAATCCAACTTTATTGGGTAGGTCAAATTGGGATTATGTTGAGTTGGATTAGGATTCAAATGAGATAAGATGAGTTTTCAAGTCACCCAAAATTTAATTAAATTCATACTCGGGCATTATGAGTAATGTTTGATCAAACTTTAGATCGGGCCTTAAGAGTTATCAGTGGAAGAATACGAAGGGGAGAGATAAAGTGAAAAAGATAAAATTTTAGAGGAATTTCAAAAATAAAGGATGGTTGGTTTGGAAAATGAGATTGGATACCGAGAGTTGAGTCAATTCCTTTACTTATTTTATTTTTAGCTTTTATTCCCTTTATTTCTATCTTTATTTAAAAAGTAAAATTTATTTAAGAGAATTTTATAATAAAAATTTGAAAATAAAAATATTTTTGATTGAAATTTGTAAATAAAAATTAAAGATAAAATATATATTTTTAGTATCATATTTAGGGTAACTTTTAAGGATGCAATGTTTAGGGAACATCATATATTAGGGTAAACATATAGAGAGGACGTGTTAGGACCAACAAAAGATATTACTAAGTTGGTATAAGTGGAACTAGAATAGCCTAGAACATATGTTAAAGGGCTACAAATTCTAGTTTGAGATATAGAATAATGTTAGGAAGAAAACATTAGCACAGTATAGCCATGGATAAAGCGATACAAACTATTAGTCCTCCAAGTAGATATGGTTAAAAATATTTGGTCTTGTACGCTTAGGGATAGCAATGTGTTGGGTTGAGTTTAGGTTCCCTATGACCTAAAAATATTTTCAAAGTTTAGCCCGACCTAAAACTTGATTGAGCCTGAGCAGTTTGGCTTAAACCTAAACTTGATTAGGCTTTAAATGGTTTACAGTTAGGTCATGTCCAAAAGTAAGATCCCTTTTAAAGAAATACTAAATGGTCTAAAGCCTATTTAGGTTGGACAAGGTTTGAAAACCCTAATTGTTTGAAGATTTGTGTTTAAGCCAGTGGCCCAAATTCTTTATTTATGTAATCACCTTCCTCCTCCTTATCCTCTCACTTTTCCTATATTGAAAGTGAGAAGATAAAAAGGAGGAAAGTGACTGTATAAATAATGCATCTAGTTTTTAATTCCTATATCTGGAGTTAGAAGATAAAGAAGAGGAAAGTGATTGCATAAATAAAGCATTTGGGTCTTTGGTTCAAACACAATCTTCAAAAGAGTCAATCTTTTAAGCCTTACCAAGTTCAATCAGGTTTTGGACTCCTTATCCTAAATGTCCCCCTTTATTATTCAAGAAATGATGTCGCTTTTGACTCCTTATCCTAGATGTCCTCCTTTATTATTCAAGAAATGATGTCATTTTATCTATTAAACAAAATGACATCGTTCCATGTATAATTAGGGCTCAGGCGTCATGCTAGGTTGGACCATAGAGCTCAAGCCTAGGTCTAGCTCAAAGCCCAAATTTATTTAAAAGAAAAGCCTAAGCCCAACCTAAAGCCCAATCAACTTAAATCAAGCTTATTGACTTTAGGCTAAGCTAGGCCTAGGCTTTTTTGTCATCCTTATGTATAGTATTACCATAGTGATGGGTGTCCAACTATTTTCAAGGGACTATGGTCAGTGAGGATAATCATAGATGGATGAATGCTATAATGAAGGATGTTAGGTTTCATAAGGTCAAGCAATTTAGTGCATCTAGAAAGACCTTTTTGGAAAAGGTTCATGCTTTGGATAATGGAATTAACATATTGATAAAGCTAGTTATCAAAGAGAAGTTCAAGTATTGCTCAAACTCGATTAATGTCACAAGTTTTTAAACATGTTTACAACCTAACCTATATAGAGTATATTTGCCAAGGTGGTTTATAGCTCATATAAACGAATGTGCAATCTTCAGGAAATTTTTTTGGAGTGTATTGGTTGAAAATGGCATATTCGCTAAGGTAGACATTATTGTATGGACGTGTAATCTTAAAGTTTCTAGAGCGAAATTAGCATTTCTTGGATGCCTTTTGGGTGAATATGACATAAGATGCAACATGGCCTAAAGTATGTTCTTTTCTAAAAATTAGAGGTAAATGCACGAATGTGTTGGTATGGTAGAGATACTTTTGAGGAAGACGTCATTTGGGAAATAATTGCATTTGAGATTATGTCCAAATGTTTAAAGAAGAAAAAGGATCCATAGTTTGAAGCATAAGCATGCTAAAGCCCTTGTCGTGTTATGGAAAAGGACAGTAGATCCACATCATATGACATAAATATGACTGCGATAGATAACCTTATGTTAAAATACATATTTGGTGAATTAGAAACTATACAAGGGTTCTAGGATTTGTTAGAGCATAGTTAAGTTATTTTGGGTTTGACGAAGGGATAAGTTGTATTAGACTATATCAATTAAAGTTTATATATCAACATATTTATGTAATTATAGCCTTTATATAAAAATTATGCATTTTTCATGTAGTGATTTTATTGATCAATATAGTGAAATCAACTGCTATTAGCTCTTAAAGATGTAGACCCACCTAATTGGTTAAACCTTGTTAAAAATATTCTTAATGTTCTTATTAGTAATTATTTATTTCTTTCTTATCTATTCCTTTTAGATACACCTTATTTCTCGATATATATATATATATATTGATCCAACATCAACCAACATTATGATTCCACTTTTTTACCCTTTTCTTTAATGTTACATTTGTGAAGAAGAAAAGATATGAAAATAAGGAAAAAAAACTAATACACGAGAATAAATGCTATTAAATCTAAGAAGCCTCTTACTTATTTAAATAATGCATATCAAAATCTTAAAGTTAATTGATCAAAATGACAAAAACATCTAACACTTGTTTAAAGAAAATCAAGTCAAACATACTTAAATGGATGTTAGGTGTAATAGCAGTGGCATTAATAATAATAATAACATATAAATAAAATTCTTAAACATCAATAGTATCCCATAGTTACTCTAATAGAATATTGGCAGCTATAAATTACATTTACTAATGATTACCAGGCTCTTAATTCACTCATTCTAAAGAAATTAATAAATATGGGTGCAAAATATCACTCAAGCTTGTCTTCACTGCTTTATAATATCCTTCCTTCATCACAAACAACCTAAAAAAAATTTGTTTAATGCTCTAAATTTCCTGTTCTAACTTGTTTCAAGAGATTAAAGTTATTTGCTAATTTGATATGAAAAGTTTAGAAGGTTAAGTCATAAGCTTAATCAAACTTTATAGATATGATTGTTAACCATTATAACTTTCCTTAAGACATTATTAGGCTTAGTACCTTTTTGGAACAACAAGCATTTTGCATGCGAGTCTTAAAAAGGGAGAATGGTTCTCTTCAAATGCCATCAATTAGGTGGGAAAGATAGCTAGTTGACTAATTTCCCCATCTTATTTAAAATTCAAAATTAAAAAAAATGCTAAAGATAAAGATGCTTTGGAAAATGAAATGATGTGAACATAAATTGGCAAAGATGTATGAGTAGCAAATTAACATAGACATTATTTCGGCAACCACACAAATATTAACCTATCCAATTAGAGGGGCAATTTGATCTTATTATGCAAAAATGGTTAGGAATTTACACAAAACTAAGGCTACAATCGTCAATAGTCACTATTATATATAAGATTACAGTAAATGGTCTTTTCCAATTTACTTCTCAGAATATATTGCACCCTGTAAAAATTATCTAACTTAATATCTAAATTGGAAAGTGAATTGGGAAAGACATCACTTCAAATATATCTTATCCTACATCGTCACAAATAAAAATACTATTATTTCAGAAAATAAAAATACTATTGAAGTAACATACTATGTTATCCACACTAATAATTGTTAATGTGCATATCGATGTATCACGGATAAATAATATGCCAATGCTTTGAGAAAAATAGGTATAAGTTATAAATTAGTTGTTGGTGTTTAGATAACTTTTTTTAGTGTTATGATTGTAAATTAGAGTTGTTGGAGTTTAGATAACTTTTATGTGTATTAGGATATGACTCCCAATAAAAAATTTTAGCGTACTAAGAGAGAAATAAAGGGTCTCATTTAAAGAGATCTTTCATGTTCTCTTGAGTCTTTTAAATATTTTTCTAGGAGTCATTCATTATATAATTAGCCTAGATTTTTTTGATTATGTAGTACTTCACTCCTAGTTATTTAGCCTAAGCAATTTCTTATTCAGTGTAATTACCTTCTTGTAATAATTGGTTTAATTTATTTTTGTACTTGTCTTTTTTTTATGATTTGTGTATTTATTTACTTATTTTATCTTTTTGTTAATCTTTATCATGTTCTATATGTACTATATTTTGTAGAGCATTACATGTGAGTCTATCGGAAATAACTTCTCTACCAAGTGAAAGTAAAGTTGTATATTACTAGATCTCCCCAGATTTTGCATTTTTGCGAGACTCTCACTGAGTATTGTTATTGTTATTGTTGTTATTATTGTTGTTGTAGGACTGGAATTTAAGAGGCTAAAACAAAATAATATTTCTAAGAATATAATTTGTAACAAAAACTTATGAGTCCCTCTTTTATTTATCATTTTCAACTTTAAGAATCCATTAAAAAGAAAGGATCTAACTTCCCAAATTGAAAATAAAAAAAATCACTAGTTTTTTTTTCCTATCACTTGAATAAGTTACTACCATAATTTAGTAGAACAATCACACATCGACTAATTGGATTTACATAAACAAATATAAGAAATAAGAAAGAATTGAGATTGCAACTTATCATAACTACAAAGTCTCAAATTCCCACAATTTTAGCACTTAAATTAAAGATGCACAAGTGCTTCCACATTGAAGGTACTAAAAACAGTGGCGTTAATATATTAGATAGCGGGTTCAAGATTAAAGCTGAGACCCAATATAAAGGTTTTAGTGGCTCAATCAATGGAAGATGTGTATGGGTTCCAATCGTTAAGTAATGAAGTTCTAATTTATTGAAAAAATCTTGTGTCATTTCTAATTTTTGAAAGCCAAAAATGACTCTTAAAACCAAATATGCAAAATCTACGATAACCCCTGCCCTTATCACTAGTACCCATTTTCATCCTAAAGTTTACAAGATGACACGATTTGCACCCTCTTAGGTTTCCGTAATATCTCTGTCACAGCATTGTTAACTGGTGACACATGGTATGCCAACTGTGTTATGCTGGTCAGGTGAACGCTAATATGACTGTTATATGATTCATCTCTTTAACATTTCACACAAGGTTTAAATAGCTCGAGCTATTATCTCTAGTATCATTTTGCACTTTCAAATTTGCAAAATGTCATAATTTGTACCCCTCTATTAGATTTTTGTTAGATCTTTATCATGATATTTTTAACTTATGATACATGACATGCTACTTGTGCAATTCCAGAAACTGTGCTGGCTGTAAATGTTACACTAAAAATTAGTATTAGAGGCAATGTTAAAGACTAAAAAGCCTTATCCAAAATGTTAGGGGGGCGAAAGTAGGGAAAGAAACGTCATGCTAGAGCTGTTTTCCGTAATTTGCTCACGATTGCCGAAGTTTAAAACGAGTGATTCGAACATCTTATTTCTGGTGGGACTCCTCTAACGAATTTCATTCCAGTTCCCTCTGTTTAAGTTGTTGGCATTTGGACAATGCAGAGTACCTGAAACTTCTAAGACTTAATTGATTGATTTAGTTCTTCATGATACATAGATGGGTGTCTACCACTTAGCGAGATTGAAGTTTGGATTTCCAACTAAACTCATTCAAACCCCGTTTTTCCTACTCCATATTCATAGTTTTCTCTTGCCAAATTACCCAACTCCCACTCAACTTCAATCTCAAGTCAAAGCTTGTCATTCGGTTGTTGATTCTGTATCACAAGCAGAAACCCAACATGACCCACTTGAGGAATCGGCACTTCAAGTCCAGAACATCCTTAAGGTTCACAGAGACAGCCCAATGAGGAGGATTGAGCTTGCTCTCGATTACTGTAGTGTCAGGATAACGGAAGATTTAGTCTTGAATGTACTGAAGAGGCATTCTTCTGATTGGAAACCTGCCTTTATATTCTTCAACTGGGTCTCTAAAGGAACGCGTGTTTCACTAGGTTCTAGTGTTTACAATAAGGTTCTTGATATTCTTGGAAGAATGAAGCGGTTCCAAGAATTAAACCAAGTGCTCGACGAAATGTCTAACAGAGAGGGCCTCGTTGATAGGGAAACATATAGAGTGCTGCTTAACAGATACGCAGCTGCACATAAGGTGGATGAGGCAATTGGGGTTTTCAATATGATGAGACATCTAGGTTTAGAGCCTGATTTGGATGCCTTCCGGAAGCTTTTAATGTATTTATGTAGGTATAAGCATGTAGAGGTTGCAGAAACTTTGTTACATTCTAGAGGAGCTGACTTTGGTGTGGATATAAAAACTATGAACATTGTTCTCAACGGATGGTGTGTGCTGGGAAATGTGTATGAAGCAAAGAGGTTTTGGAGAGATATAATTGCATCTAAATGCAAACCAGATTTTTTCACTTACGGGACTTTTATAAATGCATTGACCAAGAAAGGAAAGATAGGTTCAGTGATGAAATTGTATCGAGCAATGTGGAAGAATCATGGAAAAATGGATGTTGTGGTCTGTAACTGTGTTATTGATGCGCTGTGTTTCAAGAAGAGGGTACCTGAAGCTTTGGAAACTTTCCAGGAAATGAAAAAGCGAGGTTGTTTTCCTAACTCTGCCACTTACAACACACTTATCAAGCATTTGTGCAAGATTCGGAGGATGGAGAAAGTTTATGATCTTTTGGGTGAAATGGAGGAGAGTGGGAGCTGCGTGCCAAATGAAGTAACTTTCAATTACTTGCTCAAGTCATTGAAGAGGCCGGAGGAAGTTGGGGGGATTTTGGAGCGGATGGAGAGGAATAGGTGCAAGGTAAATGGTGATGCGTTTAACTTGATCTTGAAATTGTATGTTGGCTGGGATTGTGAGGAAAAAGTAAGACATACTTGGGATGAGATGGAGAAAAATGGGTTAGGGCCAGACTCCCGATCTTACACTATCATCATACATTGGCTACTTGAGAAGGGAAGAAATGAAGATGCTTTACACTATTTTAGGGACATGACATCTAAGGGAATGGTGGTTGAACCAAGGACTCAGAAGTTGGTCAATCAGATGACAGTAAAGTCAAAGGAGAATAAATCTGAGCAAGATCAAAGAGGTGGAACAAAAAATTACAAATCATCAAGGTCTAAGCAAGAAAGGACGAGAACATGAAGCCTTGAACTTGATAATATCGTTCAAGCTCCATAAGAAACAAAGCTTTTGCTGGAGGTTATCTACAGGGCACTTTCATTGTCGGAGTGTTTGGAAATTTCACGGGCTCTTAATCAGTTCCAGCATTTGAGGATACAAAATCAAAATCTTGGGCTTGCTAATTTATTCTTTTTGGTTGTACATGAAAATGTTTTATATTGTTGCTATGTTCCTCTTCACATGTAGGTTTTCTGATTTTTCTTCAGTTTAATCCAAATATTAAAAGGGAACTGGGAAAGAAACAGAAGTAAGCATCCAGATATTACAAATTTCATGTGTTTCTGTTATTTGCTTGGTTGAGTTTCAGAACAGACTCAGAAAAGATACTTAACAATTGGGTCAAGGTATAAAATATTTCATTAGTGGCAGTAAACATAGCTTGTGTCTCCTAACAATTCTTAAAGGGACATAAATTTTACTAATCATATCTCCTGCTCGGTAGACATCCAAAGGTTTCAGTGCATAGTTTACATTTCTATGATAAAAATCCAAAATTATAAGCAGCATATTTCCCTTTTTTGATCTATTGGAATCCAATTCTGCTTGTGATTATATTTGATTGAAAGCAAATAAAATTAGAGTATATAAACAGAAGTTCTTTTGATTATTGGGACACACCTACTGATTACCAAATCACATTAATAGCTTCTACTCGTGTATTTAAGGATGAATAGAAATAACTGAATGTTCATCAGTAAAAAAGAAACATGAACAGTTCTCCAGCCATTGTCATCTAAACCAAAATCCTAACTGGCCACCGCAGAAGTGGGTGTGTACCAGCCATGATGAATTTCTACAGCCCTTTTGTTCCGTGCAAGTCTTGATTTTCTGCGCGCTCCGGTGTTCCTGTGCAATGTCCCCACTTTTACAGCTTTATCAATGACTGAATAGGCCTCTGCGATCAGTTTCTCAATAGGAAGGACCTCCTCTGGCTGTGCTTCTGGTTTCTTTTTCAGCTCATTTAGTGCTTCCAAAACCTACAAGAGACACCACCAAATTCAGAACATAAAGAAAGACATCAACTTTTCACCAAACTTGAAAGAGTAATATTGATAAAGCTTCAGAACTCCTACATTTTCTATAACCTTCACACAGCAGTCCATTAATCTTGGAGCCATTATTGACTTAACCAGCACTCAGTGATACACAGTACTAAGCTCATTGATGGTCCATACTCCATTAGTGTATTATCAGGGAGAATATCTGATCCATCTCATCACAATCACTAAGACTAGCACACACCAACTACATGGACATGCAGTTCTAATCATTTGGTTCCTTTAATCTTTTTATTGTTCTACCGTTGTAAGGTTTGGGGGTCTTGGAGAGATGAAATCACAATTTCCAAAGAAGAAACAGAGACAAGCCGTGCAGTGTCCTCGCAAACTGAAATGCAAGATACAATTCCTATTTACTTATATATAGATAAAAAAAGAATTCCGTCTTATTGTTCTTCAATCACAACCTAGTTAGGTAGATGTTAAGAAAATCATCATGGGCATCCTCATACATATCTATGCTTATCCTTCACAGGCAGCCCTTACAAGGACGTTGCTGGAAAGAAGACTAACGAAGCTTCATTTACTTCTCAATGGTATAAGCTACGGCATAGGTCTCAACCTAAACAGAGTTTAATCTTTATTTGTAATCTATAAAGCACATTACTAGTTGACTAACGTACAATAACCCAATAGAGGCCACCAATAACTGTTCACCCCTAATCATTAGTGTCGCAGCCAATTGTCAAGCAACAAATTATCTGCATTTTGGCATTGGCATCAGCCACCCAACATAAGATGGCATGCAAATGTTTCCCGTTCACAGATATAATCAATTAAAGGGAAATTAAAAGGAGCCCTTCCCACACCAACGAACGATCATAACAAGAACTCAACAATTCACCTTCACCCTAGCCTTTCGAAACCTATAACAATAACCGGCTGTTAATACAATCAAAAATTTTCTTTCCCAAATTTGGACACAGACAGCAGAAGGTATCACTTGTAAATAGAATCATAAACACTAAACTTCTACATCATAAATTAAACTTCAGTAGGTTTTAGTTCTGATCAAAGCTCAGAGTAACAGAAGCCATATATCGATGCTGCATGATGCCTTTCGCTGTATTATCAGGCTGGTCCAAACCATTCCTCTCTTAATCCCAAAAATGGAACAGCAATATCAGGTATAATGACGTCTTCGTCACACCAATTTTACTTCATTGTAAATGTACTTTGTTTGAGCTTATCTACATTCTAAGTAGATAATCCTTACGAGATAAAACTTCCCCCAAATCAAACTCCAAATTTTTTATGCAAGGCCGAGCTCTTGAGGAATTTCAGCTTTGGCAGAATGAGTAATGAAAAAAAGGAGTCTTGACCATTCTTTCCAGGGTCAAAGTTTTACTTCCACAAAAATTTGCCACTCTTAGAAAAGATGAGACACGAACCAATCCCTATGTTTTATTGATTAAAAATTTATTCTTCTTCGCCCTCTTTTCAGCATGCTAAGCCCATATCATCTCATTGCTCGTCGAGCAAACCATATCGTGAACATTCTCTCAAACATACCATTCACAAAGGTTAACTAAACATTGACATCTGTAGCTTCCTCAAAATTGCATAACAAGTGAAGAACGTAAAAGCTAAAAATTCTCTGTACACTTAATCAAGAACAAAAGGTTTACAACACAAACATGAGCAAATTATCAACATGCGCATAAAGTTAGAAATCTAACACAATTCTCCCCGTCTGAGCAAAACCCAAACCTACGCACTCACAAAAATCTTCCCCCTCCTTGCGCCCCCAAGCAAAAGCAGAGAAACATAAAAAATCGCGGAAAGAAATCCAATTAAACACAGAGAGAGATAATGAGAAGCCATCAGACATACACAAAGGGAATTTAGCAACAAGGAGATACCTTCTTCATACGGGTTCTGACTTCAGACTTGCGGGATTTATTGTAAATGCGCCTCTTTTCAGCTTGACGAGCTCTCTTCGCAGCTGAATCTGCTTTCCTATTAGGAGCCGCCTCGCACACAATTGAATGCCGAATTGGCCTTTGAACTGTACTCATTGACAAACACCCTGACAACAAAGAAAACTCTATCACACACCCGAAGCAAAAATCAGTAACAGAGTTCATTCGGCCGTCCCCAAAACTGAAAACAACAGAAGAGAAACAATTAAAAAAAAGCAATGTCAAAAGTCCCTGATAACCAATTGGCTTCATTAAGTTTGTCTTAATGATTTTAAGAGAGCCCAGTATAGAAAATCAGGAAAGATTCAAACTTTATGTTCAAGATTGTTACCTCTGTTAAAGACATTATGAGAGAGGCCAGAGGTGAAGCTAAGAGAACTGAAGGTTGTGGTGTTGGCTGTGGAGATGGAGAAATATGGACGACAAGTGGAAGTAGATGCAATAGCAGTGGCATGGAGTGATACTGCCTTCATTTTTGTGGGAAGAACAAAGCATGAAGTAGATAGAATAGAAGCTGCCATGCCTCACAGTGAGAGAGAACTACAGAAGCTGAGTGAGTGGATAATAGAAATCAACATTTGTTTTTGGGGGGGTTGTTTGGTTACGACCATAAAAAAAGTCCTGTACCGGGGCAGTTCTAAGCTCTTAAACAGGTTTGGTTTGTTTTTCTTTTTAAATTTTTCTTTTTAGTTTTTATTTTAGTTTTTCTTTTTCTTTAAAATGAAAACAAAAACTTATTTAGTTATTAATATTAAAGTAATTATATTTTTATTATTAATGATAATTACATATTAGATAAAACTTAAAGATAAATTATTTTTAATTAATTAAATTTATTTTAATCTCTTATATAA
>JAOQMM010000173.1:28554659-28575923 GCA_027563515.1 Erythroxylum platyclados
AAAAAACAAAAATCACTTTTTGTAATTTTTATAAACTATATTTTTATAAATTTTAAATATCGGAAAAAACCAAAACCAAAAACAGAAGCAAAAAATTCAAACAGACTGTTTTACTAAATTTAAAAACAAAATGCGAAAAGCAAAAGCAAAAACAAAAACAAAAACAAATAGCCCACACTATTTGACTAAGGATAGTTAAAGAGTTTTCATCTTTCGTGAATTTATAAAATTCAGGTTTCATGGAGTGAAATTTTGTAAGTGCTACGTACAAAAGTGTTATTCTTCTTTTATTTAAACTTAATAAACAACATTTCTCTAAATCTCTTTGAATTGCTCAAATGCAAAGCATCAAAATAATATGTTCAAGTGCCACAATTAACTGATTAAGTCATTGAAGTCTATTTACTAGTTCAAACTTAAATAAACTTCAATTTTGTATGCATTAAAAAGGGCTTACTGACATTTTCCTTTCTTACGAGATAATTCCTAATTATTATTGTTTAAGTGTGTATTGAGAATTTTTAAGTAAATTATTTAATAAGTAAATAATTTAAAATAAAATAATATTATATAGTTTAAATAAGAAGTGAATTTGTATTTAAAAAAATATTAAAGTTTCTAATATATTAGTTTTCTGGTATATAAAATAAAAGTAAAATGTGTGTATTCATTTTTTATATTTCTAAGTTAATGAATAAATTATCTATTTTTAATAAATAATTATAACATATTTACATATAATTAGTAATTATAGTAATAATTAAAGGGAAAAGAAAGAGAAAAATAAAATTAATTTATAGTGATTAAGTCAAACAACTTTTAGTTTAGGTCCACTTCGAAAGTTTCATTTGAAAATTCATAATCTTCTTCTTTCAATAATGAAGAGCAATTCTCCATATAACATTTACTTTATCATACTTATCATGGATGAAGAATAATCTTTTACAAATATTATTATAGGACAAGAGCAATTCTCACAAAGTAAATTCTCCAAAGTCCTTGAAACTCTTTTTTTCAGCTCCTGCGATGATTTCTTTGGTACAAAGTTTAGACATCGAGTAGTGCTCCTCTATAGATTTCCCACCTTTGCCATCCAATGACCCCTTACTCGATTCCAACCCTCCCCTATTTGTGTCTCCAACTTTGGAAGTTGGTGATTTGTCAAAATATGGAACTTCTGCTCCATCAGATCCATCTCGGTATGAACACATGTCAACTTCTTTTAATCAGCTAATCAACCAAAGACGTTGTTGACTTCAGGTGGCAGGAGACTCAAAGCTGGAGACCAAACTTGATGATATATCCCCCAACAGAACAACATAATAACAGGTAGTCACTCCCCCACTTGAAGTCTTGAAAGAAGGTGCAACTTATTGGAAATCCACCTTGGTAGGAAAACTTCCTGAACAAAAGGGTTTCTTATTGTACAATGAAATCCTGTGTAACGTCCAACTAGAAAATATATGGCCCTGTGAAGATTTTGGTGAATGAGGATGATATCTTCTTCTTTAAGTTCCCTAGTAGTGAAGTGGCCATGAAGGTTGTAAAGACAAGTCCCCCATGTTATTACAAACTGGAGATCTGGATTAGCTATGAAAGCATCAGATCTACAAACATACTTGTATGGATGAGTGTGTGCAGAGAGTATCATTAGAATGCTAGATCACAAATGGTCTAAATTACATTGCAAGTTACGTAAGGAAAACCATTATATCTAGACTAGGCTAGAACAAAGATAAAAAATATTAACTACACTAGAATGTGTGTTCTGGTGGATGCAATGAGAGATTTACCTAATAAAATACCCATAATAAGGTTGAGTAATACCCTGCAATTTGAGGAAGACACTGTCAAGGTGACATATACATGAAAAGCCAAACCTAAATCAATTAAAGTGTGGAAACCCATAGGAAGTATGTTCAAAATTGGAGATTTTTTCTTACGTTAATAGGAGAGCAGGAGAAAGAGCAAAACATAGTGGTTCTCCCACATTAGGAAGAATTACCAAATGAGCAAGTTGGAATGGGGAATAACATAACTAATGAAGTTCAGACAAGTTCTAACAATGGTGAAAGCAATAAAAATGTTCATAAGGAAACAACTGAGGAAAATGTAGGAAAGTCTTCTATCAACTCACCATCTAGAGAAAATATTAAGGGTCAATAAACTAATGAAGTACTGGAGGAATTCAAGACTCCAAGAAGAAGATCCAATAGGAAGAAGAGGTCATCCTCTTCTACCACAGGAACATAAAGACACTTTCTTGAAATATTAGGGGTATGAATTCCCCCATAAAGTAATTAGCAATTAGGAGATTCGTTAATGACAATAAACCATGTATAATTGGTATATTGGAACTAATGACTAATAAAGTAAATTACAACTTCCTCAACCTTTTTATCCAATAAGTGGAGAATGATAGATAATTACATGTCACTATAATGGCAAAATCTTAGTTCTCTATAATGAGGAGGAAGTGAAAGTGATTGATACACAAAAATATGATCAAATGGTACACTTGAAGGTAAAGCTTAAGCAAGAGCAAAGTATGGTATATATTTTTATAATCTATGGCTTCAACCACAACTTTCGAAGATCCATCTTATGGAATAAACTTAGCGAAAAAGCCACATCTATACAAACCCCTAGCTTGTACTTGGAGATTTCAACATTAGGATAAATCCACAAGAAGTTAATGGAAACAATTGCAGTAGAAATCATTATGATGATTTTAAATAGTGTGCAAGGGACATACAAGTTACTAATCTCCCTATCAGGGTAGCTTCTACACATGGAGTAACAAACAAAAAGGTGTTTAGTTCTTAAGGAAGAAAAGAGCATGACAAAAATCCCAGACCGGGACACTTCTAAGCTTTTTGTTTACTTTTGTAAGAGATACGTAGAAAAGTTCTATTCTTCTTTAATTTAAGCTTAATAAACAACATTTCTTTAAATCTCTTTAAATTGCTCAAATGCAAAGCATCAAAATAATATGCTCAAACGCCACAATTAACTAATTAAGTCGTTGAAGCTTCTTTACTTGTTCAAGCTTAAATGAACTTCTTTTTTGTATGCATTAAAAAGGGCTTATTGACACTTTCCTTACCTACAAGATAATTCTTGATTATTATTATTTAAGTGTGTATTGCGAATTTTTAAATAAATTATTTAATAAGTTAATAATTTAAAATAAAATAATATTATATAATTTAAACAAAAAGTGAATCTGTATTTTTTTAAAAATATTAAAAGTTTCAAATATATTAGTTTTTTGGAATATAAAATAAAAGTAAATTATGTGTATTCATTTTTTATATTTCTAAGTTAATGAATAAATTATCTATTTTTAATAAATAATTATAAAATATTTACATATAATTACAAAGTAATTATAGTAATAATTAAAGGGAAAAGAAAGAGAAAAATAAAATTAATTTATAGTGATTAAGTCAAACAACTTTTAGTTTAGGTTCACTCCGAAAGTTTCATTTGAAAATTCATAATCTTCTTTCTTCAATAATGAAGAGCAATTCTCTATTTAACATTTACTTTATAATAAGTAAAGAAGAAATCTTACAATCGTTTTTCCTTATCACGGATGAAGAATAATCTTTTACAAATATTATTATAGGATAAGAGCAATTCTCACAAAGTAAATTTTCCAAAGTCCTTAAAACTCATTTTTTTTCAGCTCCTGCGATGATTTCTTTGGTACAAAGTTTAGACATCGAGCAGTGCTCCTCTGTAGATCTCCCACCTTTGCCATCCAACGACCCCCTGATCAGTTCCAATCCTCCCCTATCTATGTCTCCAACTTTGGAAGTTGGTGATCTATCAAAATATGGAACTTCTGCTCCATCAGACCCATCTCGATATGAACATCTCTTAATTAGGTAATCAACCAAAGACACTGTTGACTTCAAGTGGCATGAGACTCAAAGCTGGAGACCAAACTTCATTATATATCCCCCAACAGAACAACATAATAACAGGTAGTCACTCCCCCACTTGAAGTCTTGAAATAAGGTGCAACTCATTGGAAATCCACCTTGGTAGGAAACTTCCTGAATAAAAGGGTTTCTTATTGTACAATGAAATCCTGTGTAATGTCCAACTAGAAAATATATGGCCATGTGAAGATTTTGGTGAATGAGGATGATATCTTCTTCTTTAAGTTCCCTAACAATGAAGTGGCCATGAAGGTTGTAGAGATAGGTCCCCCATGTTGTTACGAACCTGGAGATCTAGATTAGCTATGAAAGACATTAGATATACAAATTTACCTATATGGATGAGTGTGCATGGAGTATCATTAGAATGCTAGACCAAAAATGGTCTAAATTACATTGCAAGTTACGTAGGAAAACCATTATGTCTAGACCAAGCTATTACAGAGATCAAGATTATTAACTATGCTAGAATATATGTTTTGGTGGATGCAATGAGAGATTTGCCTAATAAAATACCCATAATGAGGTTAACTAATACCCTGCAATTTGAGGAAGACACTGTCAAGGTGACATATCCATGAAAACCCAATCCTAAATCAACTAAAGTGTGGAAACCCATAGGTAGAATGTTCAAAATTAGAGATTTTTCTTAAGTTAACAGGAGAGCAGGAGAAAGAGTAAAACACAGTGGCTCTCTTACATCAGGAAGAATTACCAATTGAGCAAGTTGGAAAGGGGAATAACATAACTAATGAAGTTTAGACAAGTTCTAACAATGGTGAAAGCAATAAAAATATTCATAAGGAAACAACTGAGGAAAATGTAGGAGAGTCTCCTACGGCCCACCATCTGGAGAAAATATTAAGGGTTAGTAAACTAACGAAGTACTGGAGGAATTCAAGACTCCAAGAAGAAAATCTAATAAGAAGAAGAGGTCATCCTCTTCTACCACAGGAACATATAGATAATTGCTTGAAATATTAGGGGTATGAATTCCCTCACAAAGTAATTAGCAATTAGGAGATTCATTTATGACAATAAACCATGTATAATTGGTATTTTGGAATTAATAACTAATATGGTAAATTACAACTTCCTCAACCTTTTATCCAATAAGTGGAGAATGATAGATAATTACACGTCACTATTGTGGAAAAATCCTTGTTCTCTATAATGAGGAGGAAGTAAAGGTGACTGATACACAAAAATATGATCAAATGGTACACTTGAAGGTAAAGCTTAAGCAGGAGCAAAGTATGATATATATCTTTATAATATATGGCTTCAACCACAACTTTCAAAGATCCACCTTATGGAATAAACTAAGGGAAAAAGACACATCTATATAAAATCCCTGGCTCATACTTAGAGATTTCAACACTATGTTAAATCCACAAGAAGTTAATGGAAACAATTGCAGTAGAAATCATTATGATGATTTTAAATAGTGTGTAAGGGACATACAAGTTACTAATCTCCCTACGAGGGTAGCTTTTACACGTGGAGTAACAAAAAAAAAGGTGTTTTGTTCTTAAAGAAGAAAAGAGAATGACAAATCTAGATTGGTTTAAAAAATTCCTAGAGAGTGAAACAATTTTCCCTAATATATTAATATCAGATCATTCCCCCATCATTGTTCATACCTCACTCATAAATAGGCCCAGAAAAATCTCTTTCATATTCAATAACTTTCTTAGTAATCTGGTAGCCAGAAGTCTCATAGTAAGGATTGTAGGCACAAAACAATTCTAATGTATAAGGAAAATACATAATATCAAGGGGGAATTGAAGATGCTCAACAAGCAGAAAGTAGGCAATATCCACTTCAATCTAAACCTCTGCAAACAAAGGCTCGACTAGGTATAATTTGAATTGAACTTAAATCCTACTAGTGAAAGAATGCATAATCTTGAAGAGAAGGCACTTAATAGATATACTCAAGCCTTAGAATTTGAGAATTCGATTATAAAACAGAGATCTAGGGCTCTATGATTATCAGAGGTAGATAGAAACTCTACATACTCCATAGGAAAGTAGCTACAAGGAAATCTTCCAATAGGATAGTATCTCTTAAAAAAAGGGAATACTACTATCACTGGACAAGATCAATTATTAAAAGAAGCAGCAGACTACTTTTCAAGCACATTCAGGTCCCCTTCCATTACCATATCTTTAGTTCAATTAATTAGAAAAATTGTCCATGATTAACTAACACCTCAAGAAAATGATCTACTTTATAAACTAGTCAAAGGATAGAGAAATGTCTAAAGGCCCTAAACTCCCATAAAGTACCCGACATGATGGAATGAATGTTTTCTTTATACAAAAGATATGGCCACAAATTGGAGACACAGTCATGGAAGCTATTGAAGAATTCTTTAAGGAAAGGAAGCTACTTAAGAAGCAAAATAGAACTATCATTACTCTTATTCCTAAGGGTGAGGAGTAGACTACAATGAAAGACTACAAGCTAATTGTGTGTTGCAAGTCCATTTACAAGATCATCTTTAAAATCTTGGCTGAGAGAATGAGGTAAGTTCTACCATCTCATATTGTATACCAGAAGGAAGCTTATATTCTTGGAAGACAGTTAAGTGACAACATCCACCTGCTTTATGAATTCTTTAAACATTATTCTAAAAAGAAAAGCAGCTAAAATTGTTCATTGAAGGTAGATATTTAGAAGGCCTATGACTCAATAGAATGGAACTTCATTATAAAGGCCCTTAAAGCTTTTGGTTTTCTTGAGATATTCATTGAATAAATAGAACAATGCATCATTAAAGTGTCATTCAATATCCTGGTCATTAGTGAACCATCTACCATGGTGAGAGGCTCTAAGGGACTGAGGTAAGGAGCACCATCATCTCTTTACCTATTTGCAATAGGTATAGAAATCTTCAACAGACTATTGGATAGGGTGGTGGAAAGAAAAATATTATTTAAATTTCACTTTAAATTTAAGAAGGAGAAGATCCTAAGTCTAAATTCTGCAGATGACCTCTTCCTCTTCTCCAAAGTTGATCCTTCTTTAGTCTCTTTCTAAAAAAGTTCAAAAGAAAATTGATATACAAGTTAACAGTGAGAAAAGGGTTTTTACTTATCTAACAGTGCCTCCCAACATGTTACTTGGTTACCAATATGACAGGTTTTAAGCTCCAACACCTACCCCTAACATATCTTGGTATCCCCATTTCCTCCCTTAAGCCATAGCTCTCAAATCGTAAACCTCTCTTGGATAAAATAGAAAACATGATCCATAGCTGGTCCTCCAAGTCTTTGTCCTTAACAAGTAAAGCACAAATAATTTCCTCAGTCTAGAACTCACTAAGCATCTATTGGTCCTCTCATTTGGTTATCCTAGCCACCATAATCAAACAAATAACAAAAACACTAAGAAGATTCCTATAAAGTGGAGGATTGGAGAAAACAAACAAAGCAAGGATCAAATGGAAAGAGGTTTATACCCCCAAGCAATAAGGTGGCTTAGGGTTCATACATCTGAAGGTGACCAATATGACAATGATTGCAAAGAATACCTGTAGACTACTTACAGATGGAAAATTCCTATGGGTTAGATAGATATACTACTACTATATAAAGGGGAAACATATTTGGAGCTTCATTTGCCCCAAAAATGCCTCAGCGGTGATTCAACACATTCTAAAGCTCAAAGATAGACTTAAAGATGGAACTTTGTACAGAATATGAGATGGTAAAAGCACCTCATTTTGGAGGGATAAATGGTCACCCTATAGAGAACTAAACAACCTAGTAGATTTACTACCTCTTAACTTAATACACCAATAAGAAGCCAAAATGCATCAATTTTGGCTTCAAGTTCTATCCAATAAGACATTATTGGAGAGAATAATACCTAACTCAGGTATACTTTAATTATTAACAAATTATGCACTAAACGCTATCAAAAAAGACAAAATGTTATGGAGTGGAACTACCTTCGAAGAATTCTCAAACAAATCTATGAAGGAAATCCTCTGAAACCCCGAACCAGAAGTTGCATGGCATAAATTCATATGGGGTAATCATTTACTACCAAAAGCAGCTTCTACAATATGGATAGCAGTCAAAGGAAAACTCCCAACAATGGATAAGCTTACAGAATATCTAACAATACCAAATAAATGCTACTTGTGTGAATCTAAATAGGAAATAATAGATCATGTATACTTTAACACACATATGCAAACAAAGCTTAGCAACCTATCTTGCAGAGGTGTAGAATCGGAAATCCATAGGGCATATGGCGTGACAAATTTGCTTTGAAATTGCATTCTCATACCTAGTATTGCTCCTATGGGAGGAAAGGAACAATAGGGCCTTCAGGGAAGTAGGGAACAATCAAAACAATTATCTCCTTGGTGAAATTAGGGCTTATCTCTCGATTTACAAGAATAAACTCTCCCTTAGTACCCAGGTAAGGGACAGATGGAGCATAGCATAAATCGCACATGGCCTATTATTTTTAAGTCACGATCCAATTTATTTTAAGATACGAGAAAAGGCTGTGAAGCCTTGATCTTCCTAATTATCAAATCTTGGCTTTGTACCATATTTTGATGCCCTTATAGGCTATCTAACTGAACTATTTCTATGGATACAAAATAAATTCTATAATTACAACGATTATACAACTTAGAAAGTTTTTTTATTGCTCATACCAATAAACAAAAGCTTAATATGTATTATGTAATACATATATGCACTATCTTCCAAATTACATTAGCCTACTACATGCATACATTGATCCACCAATGCACCAAAGAAACTAACAGAATGCATTCTTCTTTCTGTTACGAGGCATTAGTCGACCACTCACGTATATTAGTCAACTGATATACCTAAAAGTCTATTATTTTGTTATCCATTAATCTAAATTGATCAACCAATATATTTAAAAATAAAATTTTCAAATTTTTTAAAGAATCAAAACACACTCTTTTGACAACAATAATTGATTTAGAACTATTTTTAAAATGTCTAAAAATTTTGTATATAGCTTTTGATTATAAAAGTATTTATGCATTATGTTTAACTAAGTCATGTTTAAATTTTTATTATTCTTGGTTATTGACTTAAATTGCATACTTGCTCCACTTTATTTATTTATTTTCTTTTATTTTGTCGTAAATTATTTCAATATCATCAAGTAAAAACTTACCCAACCAAACATTAGCCGCCAAGTAGTCTTGGGACATTTTACAAAAGTTTAATCTGACAAGCGAAGACGATTTGAATAGTGGTAATATTTTTTGATAATCTGACAAAAATAGAACTAGAAACTCAATCAAAATAAATGCTTTTATGGAATTTAAAATCAAACATAAAAATAAAAACAGAAATAAAATCAAATATTCAAGTTGCCATGCCATACAGAGTCTTTTTTCCACGAGAACAAGGGCATTGGAATCAACAAGAGCATTTGTTTCTAGCCTAATTCATCCTGAACGACCCCAAAAGTACCAAGCAACCAAAAGTTATGACCTTTTCCCTGAGTTTGTGTAAAGTGAAACCGCAGGAGGTCATATTTGCAGATATGCTTCTGCTTTACCAGGCGAGTCAATTGCAAGTCATTAACAATACGAAGATTTACTTTTTCAGATATTCCCACATTCCATGCATATGAATGGTAAAATATATTAAAAATGGCCAAAGGCAACATCTGTAGCCCTTTCTAACAGATAAGTGTGACCCAAAAGCCAGAGACAATACGTGCCTAAACAGAGACTGCAACAATCCTGCTGCCACAAAGCTAAAAAGTTCTTTCTCCCTGTTCTTAATTCAGGACATCATCCTAAGTAGCACTCACTTCAGGAGTCGGAGTGATCAAGCCATGGTGAAGTTCAACAGCAGTTTTCCTCCTAGCAAGCCGTGCTTTTCTGCGTTCTCCAGTGTTCCTGTGAAGAACTCCTGCACTCACAGCTTTCCTAATGGCTGAATGTGCCTTTTTAATTAGTTCATCAATATGAGCAAACTCCTCAGGTTGTAATTCAGGTTTGTTTTTCAGTTCATCCAACGCAAGAAATACCTGCAACGGTTAACAAAAGTCGTTTATAGGTCAATGAAACAGCGAAAAACATGTAACTTATATACTCTTCTTTCAAAAATTAGTATTAGAAGAGGAATACGACTAAAACAGCTTTGTCAGCCTGTAGTTTAGTTCTAATGAAAAATTACTGAGCATACAAGCACTAAAGGAACCAACAGGATGCACATTAAGCTCTTGTTGTTTAGTTCTATCTCTATCCTGGTGGTTTTTGAAGCCTTTGACTTAAAACAGAACTGCTAGAATGTCTAGTTTCCTAGTCATGAGCCCAAATTCTGCAGAAAAGAAACAAAAGCATTCGAATACACTAGGTTGCCAGCTTAAGGTCGACCATGTCATAATTCAAAGATCAAAGCCAATACGCAAGGGAACTGTAGAAGCACAGTCATTATGCTTTTCATTATACCAATAGACTGCTCCCATTATAAATCCATTGGTCAAAATCAATGGTCCTAAACAACTCTTTTCATAGTGAAGTAGTTTCCATATCAAACAACAAAGAAGTCAACACAATTACGTATCACAGCAGCTAGATAAAGCTACATCGCCCATTATACTACTAAAATTAGTGTTAACATGAATAAGATTAGTTTTCCATGATTAGTGAAAGAACAAAAACATTCATAAGAGAAGACGCAGAAGGAGACACATTGCCTCCTGTCCCTAGGAATATACAAATGATAAGCTAGACATATTCACCAAATCTATAGATCATATCTAGCAACATAGATTTTTCTAAGAATCCCTCCTCTCTCAGTACACTGCTCTCCCTCTATATACAAAGGCCAACAGAACTTAACACAGGATTTTGTCATACCTTGGATAAACTCATCCTTCTAGCAAATCTTTCCTTCATACCCTAGTTTCTTCAATTTAAATGAAGGGAGAAGGACCCGGCTTGGAATCTTTTAATACGTAAGTAGACAATATTTGGCTGGAGTTCCAAGCTAATATGACCTTTAATTTCATTCCTAGAGCTAGAAATGATGCATCTCATGAGCTAGCCAAACACTACACAAATGTAAGCCTTATATATAATTGGGTTGAATCTTTCTTTACTTGGCTTGTAAAGCTTGTTATGATTGACTTATAAGATTCATATATTTGGGGTTTTATCAAAACCAAAAACAGAAAAAGAACGAAGAAGGGAAGCCCGGTGTTGAACTTCATCATCTAGAATCTTTACATTTAAGTAAAAAGGGAGACTAGATTAAAATATTAGGTCCGATCCAATCCAACCCAAAAACAAATTCATAATTTACTTCACTTTCTCATTGTCATATTATCCAACATCAAGTTCAGATCAGAGCATACCAAACATGTGACAGTTCATTATTACTTTATAAGGGAAAAGGTTCTGCAAGAAGAAATCAGGCTAAAGCATATTAAAACAGAAGACCAGATTGCTGATTTATTTACAAAAGGCTTAAATGGCAATAAGCTTAAGAATTTATCATCAACTCAATATAATGAAGAGAACTGAAGTTAGTGTTGAGGAGGAGGGTTGGAATGTAACACCAGCTTTTGGAAGTCATACTTGATCTATTCTTTAGTTCCACTTATTATAGATTCAAAATCCAATTGCTATTTGTTTTGGCATTTTCCTATTCTTTAGTTGTTAGTTGAGTATTATTAGCAACGGTATTATTTAGAGTCATGGTTTATAAGCCTATAAAGGGCTATCTTCTTAAATAAATTTCATATCATTCTTTACTAAGTTAATAAAAACTGTTGCATGCTATTTTGTTTAAACTCTCGGAAAGTAGTCTGTGAGCTACGAATTTTCTACAGAAATCATCAACAATGGCAAGGAAATATCAACCCTAAAGATATATGCAATATGGTAACCACCCCAAATATCAAGATGTAATTTCTCAAAAGATGTTTGATAGGAATTTTTATTCAATAAAATAGACATGCCAAACAATCATAAGCATCACAATTTTTATTTAAAAAGAAAAATAAAACAAGCACTTTATTTGAATGGTGTCCAAAATGTTAATGCCAAGAAATGGTGTTGGAGATTGAATTGTATGAGACATTTTATGGTTTATCATGGTAATAAAGTCTCCCTCATTCAATTCCCATCCCAATCATCTTCCCCAGGAGTAGGTTGTATATCACAAAAAATGGGAAAGAAATAGGAGATCACAAAAGGAATGATAGGCAAGTTTGCATATAGAAATAAGGTTTAATTGGCAAATTGGGACATATAAAACATTTTCAAGAAATCGGTCGAATGAAAACACAATTTGTCCAATATGTGTAGCATTAGCTTGGGTTCCATTTAGGACTTCTACTATTTTATTCTAAACAACCTTAGAATTTATGAGCAAAATTAGTTGAAGATCACAAGGTGTTTTGAATAAGATAAAAAAGACTCTCTTTTATTATTTATTATTTATTTATTATTTAGTATTAAGTATTTGTTTTTCCCATTTGTTCTATTTTTCCTTTTTAATATTTTTAATATATTTTTAATCATTTTATTCGCGAAAAGTTGGATGAGAAAAAACTCTCATGTTCGATTCTACTGAAGATTATAAATAATATGATATGCTGCTCTATTATCAAGGATCCATGTGTTTTTCCTACCTTGATAAGTAAAATGAAAAGCTTTACCCTAGAGTTCATCATGTGTTGAGGGATTACCAATTTGATTTGCTATGGAAAAATTGTCATTGCTAAGCATACGTAGGATTTGTTAGCACTGCTCTTGAATAAAAGCGAAGGAATTTGATGTATCTTTCTCAACTTTTTATGGAGCAGCAACTAATTGATCAAAATTTTGCCTTTTTAACTTTTCAATAAACGTCAGTGATGTGACTCATTCCAAACGAGTTGCTCTCCATCACAATAAAACACGATGGCTGCTATATCCTTGGAGATTGAACCCAATATCCAAGTTTTAACAAGGGTTTCACAACATATCCATTACTCTGATTCGTCGCCTGCATCATTGCTTGGTTGTTTCAATAATTTGTTGATAAATCCATATTTATTTTTGACCATTAAGGCTATAGTCATGGAGTGATTCTTTACGTTTGGATGCCATGTTTGACTGAGTTGACCTATTTAGATTGTTCCCATCTTGTATAATGTTGGATTGCAGGTTAACAACATGCGGTGCTCTGATACCGTGAAAGACAAAAGAACTGTATATTTATTTATAGAGAAAGGTACAACTATTTATACAAAAGTTCATCGATCTAGACCATATTCTAATGCATATAAATAAACTGCTACTAAATTGGTAACAAACTAATTACAAATAATATACAATAATTGCTTTTCTATTTTGTTTGATTGTGTTCAATGAAATTCGAATTTAAACTCTAAACTGTGATTAACTCAAAAAATTTTAATTCTACAAGACTTTAGAATTGTAACCATATTTTATTATTGGGTACTAATAACGGTTAGCTTCCTTAATGTAAATAGATACCTTTGCTTTAATTACCTCTTGTGACAGGCCTACTATGCTCATATTATATTAGACAAAACATGGTGCAATTGTTACTTGGTAATTGGTATAAATAATGGATATGTGAATTAGGTAGTCTTATAATTTTATTCAATTTTGTAATTATAATCTGAATTTTAAAAAGTAGTAATAAAATATTTTCTACTTGAATGACAAGTAAATTGTAAATTTTATATAAGATTTATTAATTAGAAAAACAGAAAATCAAAAAGTCCTAAATTTTACCACTTCGATATCCAACTTTTTTTATTTCAGCCTTTGTGTTCTTGCAAATAATTAACCAGCTCACAGAATAAAAGCCAAAACCTCAATAATCAATTTCTATCAAAAAATAAGAAAAGAGAGCAAGGGGAAGAGAAAAGAACACAAAGGCTTCATCACAAACTAGTTGGAGGAGAAGCTGGCCTAATCTGCTGATCATTGTCCAGCGGTCTGAAAGCGAATGAAGAATCATTAAATTCTCTTCAAGAAGTAACAATGGCAGCTGAGGCAACAAAATTTATTAAAATTAAAAAAATTTAGCAATTAACCTGAAGTTTAAAGATTTTTTTTTTTTAATGTAAAGAAAAAATTAGATGGAGAAAAAAAAAAACATTATAACTCTCCTAATAAGCAGAAAAGTTCACATATCGCCATCGGTGTTTCTTTTGGCTAAGACGGTGCAAGGGCTGTTGCTAAACTCAAAGGCTTCTACGTCATCGAGAGTGAGAAACTTTCACCTTACCTGTTAACCTAGTGAAGCCCCTGAAGTACAACGACACGTAATTAAAAGACACGTGGCATCTATATAACCCGAAATCCCCACTTTTCTTTTGACCTCACATCGCCGCCTTTCTTGGCTGTAGGGGATTTTTCCCTCATAAAAAAAGAAAAAAAAATCCGAAGAAGAAATCAAAAACCGAACCAAACGCTCCCAAACTTTCTCACGCACTCGAATTTTCCCCGGAAAATTTAAGAGACCAGAGGGAAGCAAGCAATCGTATGGACTCCACGCCTGTGAACTGGGAAGCTCTTGACTCGCTTGTTATTGATTTTGCGAAATCGGAGAACTTAATTGAGGACTCGCTCTCGTCGCCATCGCAACTCTCTTCTCCTTCCTCCTCTTCGGTTTCGTCTTCTTCTTATCATTCGAGACTCATCATTCGCCAGATCAGACGGTGCTTGGAAACAGGCGACATTGACTCTGCCATCGATCTTCTCCGGGTCCACGGCCCGTTCATTCTCGACGATCATCGCTTTTTGTTTCGACTGCAGAAGCAGGTTTGTAGAGAAAATGGCGGGAAATGGTGTATTAGGTTTGATTAACCAGGAGATTTTTGAGATTATCCGCAAACTGTTAAATTTTAATAAGTTGATTGCATTTGTTTCTATTAGACCTTTTAATATAGAGGATTGAATTGATTGCATTTATTTCTATTAGACCTTTTAATATCGAGGATTGATTTTACTTTTTACCGCTTTTTGCGTGTGCAAAGAAATTTATTGAGCTATTGAGAATAGGGACTGAAGAGTGTAAAGCTGCCGCAATCGAATGCATGAGAACGTGTCTTGCTCCTTGTGCACTTGACGCCTATCCGGTATGCACATCTATGTTTCCAATCTCTTAGCGATCCCCTTGAATAGTTTTAGTTCTTAACTGGAGGTGAATAAAACGTCTAATTTATTCGTGTTAGCGAATGATTATGTGTTATGACTGGCACAACTTGATTTTTTTTAGGCATCTGGAGATTTGGTACTAAATTCAAAAAGAGAAATGGTCTTTTATTTGCTCGTGCTTTTTTATTTGTAAAAAGTAAAAACTGAAAACTGAAAACTGAGGCTCCTTCTATTGACTGTAAAAAAGTTCTTTTATGCGTATGCCTTCTTGTTAGCCCATCTGTTTTTGTCGTGTTTGCAATCTTCTAAAAAATTGGAGCTTTTTTGAGGGCTTATAGATTAGAATGGCTTTACTGATTTCTTGCTGCATTGGAATTTACATAACATTTATCTTTAGAAGACGTCAAGATGGTTGAATTTGATAACGTATACTGATAAACAACTTGTATTTTCTCACAATATTGGATTTCCTATTCTTAATTGTATATTATGTGGAATTTTCTTCCAGTTGGCTAGCAAGACTTCCCGATTTTAAAGTTCCATGTCATGTTTATGATCAATGAACCAACTTTGTGTTGGCTTTCTGTAATCCTATTACCATCTAATTATGTTTGAGCTTCTGGCCAATTATCTTTGCGATTTTGGCATATAATCTTCTTCTCTGTTTTGTTTCTATGGAGACTAACAAATGTTTGAATCTGTGTTCAAGGAAGCATATGAGGAATTCAAGCATGTTCTTCTTGCCTTCATATACAACAAAGATGATGACAGTTCTCCTGTGTTTAATGAGGTGAACTTTCGGTTCTATTTTTATTGCCAACACTTATACCTCGACATTCTAGTAGGTTCTGTATGTACTACTGGGAATCTTTTCTTGATAAAGTTTTGAAAAGGACTTTCATCCTTCTCATTCGAGGTTGATACCCCTCTCAAAATGTGATCTTTCATCTTTGATTCTTCGGTTATGGATAGAGAAAATTTTTTCGAACAGCTTTCCTTTTTGTCGCTTTTTGGACTCGTACTTCTTATTTTTTATGGTTCTACGTAGCTATTATTTGTGGATCGAATTCACTTTGACATGATTGTTTACTTGATTGTTGAGTTTCAACCTGAAACAAATTATGCATTGAGACAAAGGGAAGTGATGCAACTTGTTTCGTTTACCTAATTTATTTGCGGGTATGGTTGAACATCGATAATACATATCAAGGGTATATGATTGTAAGTGGAACACTAACTTCACATGTTATATATTTCAGTGGTCTGAAACGAGGAGACTTGACATTGCTGGCTTAGTGTGCTCTGTTTTAAGAGCTCAATTACATGCATATGATCCTGTTTTCTCTATGACATTGAAATATCTGATAAGGTTATCCCCAAATTACAGTTTTCTGAAATCTATTGGTTCCATGCTTTTCATGCTCATTGATGGTGATTGTTCTTTATACACTTCTTTGTTCTTCAGCATTCACAAAAGCTTTTGCCTTCGTCAAGGAACACCATCACCAATTTCAGATCTTACAGAAAGATTGCTTCTAGAGGAACGTGATCCTCCTGCTGTTCCACAGGAGAGTCTTTATGAGGCGCCACCTTTTGATGAGGTGATTCTTCTTGATTTTGGCCTATTAATTCTGTATTTAGAAATGGAATGGAGGAAACTGTTGCGCTAGCATTCCATTGATTATAAATGAAATTGCTAAACTGGCTCATATGTTATTCTTATCCTGTAACCTAACATTCCTAGAACATTTATCTTATTTATCATACATGTCTCATAATGGGATATAGGTGGACATTCAAGCTCTTGCACATGCTGTGGAGCTCACAAGACAAGGTGCAGTTGATAGCTTGAGATTTGCCAAGGGAGATTTGTTTCAGGCATTCCAGGTATGATAGCAATGCATCAAATATATAGTTCAGGTATCTTTGTATTACATATGCTCACAAGGAATTTTGGTGTAATGGTCCATGTTTGAAAATTTAAAACAGAGTTGAGAAATAATTTGCTAGTGCCAAGCAGTTAGGTATTCTGATGAACAAACTTCTTTTATTTGTCTTATTGATTCGAGTGGCACTGGGTCGGAGTTAGATTGTATAGAAAATATGTTACATTCTAATCATATGTTTGGTTCCTGTTTCTTATTTCTAGCTGCTCTGAATTTTAAAAAGTAATAAGACCTATATATTTTCTTGACCTGGTTGTAGGAATTCAAACTCATCAAGCATGAATTGCATGTTCAAAATTGATTAGCATCAGTGGTTTCATTTTCACTATGGCCTTATGTCTTTCATTGCCCGATGTCTGAATGAACCCTTATCGTTATTTTTTTGTGCGTATCTGGTCTTGTGTGTGCTCCATGCATTGCATGAGAATGAAGAGATCCTGGTGTATATTTGATCTCTCAAATATGTGATTTTATTCATCTGCTGCAGAATGAATTATGTCGAATGAAAGTAGACGTTTCTCTTTATGACGAGCTAGTTCATGAGTACTGCATATACAGGGGTATTGTCGATTCTGGTCTTTCATCCCCTATAGGTAAAGGTTGTACTTATTGTTGTATATTTCATTTTCTTTTTCAGTTTATGATGTCCTGTTTCATTCTGTATTTCACTTCTAATTTCTATTGTGCTCGTCTTTCAGAGTCAGGAACACAAACCCTTTCTGACCCTTTAAAAGTTAATCAAGCAGACACTGGCTATTGTTCATCAAACTGTTCTGTTGAAGTGGATCTTGCTACCAGTAAACACTCTGATGGTGAGATTTCCATAAGCAATGCTTGCATGCTCAGTTCTCCTGAAAGCAATGTGGATGTGAACAACAATCAGGGAACTGACGTTGAATTAAGATTCATTTGTGAATCAACTAGCAATTGTGAAGATTGCAGCACAAGTGAGTCGCAAAAACCTGCAATTCCAAAAGTTCTTCAAAGAAATAGAAGTTATCTAACCAGAGAAAGAAACAAACGCAAGAGATGGAGGGGGAGGCATGATGGAAAAGATTATATTCCTGCTGTTTATGTCAATAGATGTTCTAAGCAAGAAACAAATTCTACTACCAATCGAACCATTGTACCAATGGAACAACAGGTATCTTTTGTTTATTTTATTGTTTGTCTTAGTGATCAATCATTACGTAGTAGAATACTTTTCTGCAGCATATCGAAAGTCACTGCACAATGGACATAAATCAAAGGGATGATAAATACGAGATTGTGCTAGCAATGAAGGAACTAGCAAGTAGAGGAATGGCTGCAGAGGTAGTAGAAGAAGTTAATGCTTTGGATCCGAGCTTTTTCCGGCAAAATCCCAATTTACTTTTCCAACTAAAGCAGGTAAATAATGTTGAACTATACTTTGATTGTTAAAGCAATTACATAAGGAAAGTGTTTAAAGAAATTATTGTATCAATTACATAGGGTAAGTGTTTGAAGAAATTATTGTATTTATTCCACCGGTTTTAGGTTGAATTTCTTAAGCTGGTCAGCTCTGGTGATCATGCAAGTGCTCTAAGGGTTGCATGCTCATACTTGGGCCCTTTAGCAGCTGGAGATCCTTCTCTGCTCAAGCCCTTAAAGGAGACTTTGTTGGCATTGCTGCGACCTAATGAAGATGCATTTGGGAAGGCCTTACCTTTACATGCCCTTGCAACTTCTCTTCAGGTAAATTTTGAATGCTTAAATAGGGGACAGTGTAGATTTTTTGTATTCCCAATAAATGGAGTTTTTACTCTCTATATTTTGCACTTATGATGATTCAGTTAGAAATGTTTGTAATAATCGGTTTTACCAGTGTCCTGTTGGGATGTAAGGCATGTTATTTCAAAGAACCAACATTTGTCTAATTGGGACTTGAAGTGAGTTAACATGTATGCATCTTAGGGCCGAGTTTGGCAACTCATAGTTAGGAATGAAGAATATTTTTGGAAAGTTCTTCATGGTTCCTAAGTATCAGGACGGTTGGTGGACTTGTTATCAAGCTTTGTGGTATTCTTGCTTGTTGGATAAAGTTCTTATTGAGACTCCCTACTGTAAAATGCCCCAACAGGTGAATTTCGTGTGGTAAAAATATCTTCAACAGGCATCACTGAATTTTGTAGCTTCTCCCATTTACATGAATTTTATCTTGAAGGTGAATTTATATTCTAGAGGGCCCAGCCTTGCCTTAATCAAATGATTACTTCAATTTTTTACCCTTTTGCCAGAATCTTGGCAATTGTTATTATTCACGAGAGAGAAAATATCAGAACCTTTTTAAACTAGGTTACTGATACAGCAATCTTCCTTTCTTGACCAATGAGTATGCAAATTTGGATTGTGCCTGCATATCATTTTACTAAAAAATTCAAAATATTTCACAGGTTGCATTTGGTAGGAGGCTCGGTATTGAAGAACCACAGCTTATGAGAATAATTAGAGCAACCCTTCATACCCATAATGAGTGGTTTAGACTACAAATGTGTAAGGATCGTTTTGAAAGTCTTCTCAGGATAGATTCCTTGAAGGACGTCAATACTCAATTTGACTCTGTTTGTTCCACGTCAAAGTCACATACTGATAGTTGTACCCAAGGATACTCCCAAGTAACATCATCTTCAAGTGTTAAGGTTTCGGAAGATGGTAACAGTCCAACTCAAGATTCATCTGGAGATGTTTGTGATGAAAATGCTATACTCAAAGTCATGGTTGGTTGCCCCTTCATTTCATAGAAATGCATTTTACTGTTTTATCACTTAAATTTTTCTTTGTTCCTATTGGGTGATCTTTCTCCTTACCTGAAATGAAATCATGCAAATGTATAGATAATTCTTGCGAGATAAGTTAATTCTAACACCAAGTTATTCTAATTCTTTTGCTCTCTCGTGAAACAAACCTTTAACAAAGCTCGATACTTGAGCCTAACTGTTTAACCTCGATTTTCTTTTTTGGGCTGCAGGAATTTCTTGCTTTGCCGAGGGCTGATGCCATCCATCTTCTCGCTCAGTATAATGGAAATGCTGAGACTGTCATCCAACAAATATTTGCATAGCTTGTGTCTTGGGACCCCTGTAAAACTGATACAATTCTTTGATTTACTTCCCACTTATTTCTTTATTCAATTTGTGCTGTATTGGTGTATGTGCATCTACTAACAAAAAGAGAAAAAGGGCGAAACAAAAAGGTGGAATTGGTACAGATTCTCTGAAACATAGGCTGTCTCTTGGGCTTGTGCTTATGCTTGCTTGTTTTTAGTCGGCGAGAGCATAGCATAATCAAGTAAATTAGTGTGATGAAGCTAGAACGCGATTCATGTAACTGTGCCGTTTACATTTTGCTTTCTTTGTTTCTGCCTTTCATCAGTTTACGAGCCTTGTGCAGGTGATGCTCAGAACATGAGTTGGATTATTCTTATATATATTTCCAGTCGGTTTAATTTCTACAAGATAACATGATAATGCACCGAACAAAATGTAACCACTGGAACCGAGCTAAACGTTGATTAGAAGACTAAAAAGGTTTTAATTTTATTGAAGTGAAGACCCAAAGGGGATCAGTGTTCTTCAAACGAGACTTTCTGTAGTTAAATGTACCTACAAGACTTGATATAAAACTTAAAAGATCAATTAAATGCTTCTTATATTAAGTTTGATTATCATTATTGCAAGTTTAGGTTCTATAAGATTATAAGTTTCAAAAACCTCATTTCTTAAAACAAATTTGAATGAAGTTTTAATGAAGAACATCGATTCTAGAAGTATTTTACGACATCTGGGTCAAAAACTTTGCACGCTACATATTTTGTATATTATATGCATATACAATTATACATATATTTAAGCGACGCCCTCTTTTTATCTTAATGTACGGATAAATTCTGGGCATCTTTTCTGCCTTACGTGTTAAAATATTAATAATCATCTAATTACAGTAGCATCCTTATTAAACAACTAAAGGATAACTTTAACAAGACTAAACTGACAATAAATAAAAACACAGTTTTAGTATATTTAGGACCTTTTTGTTTTCATTTATATTTTATATTTTATGTTTTTTAAGTTTAATGAAAAAAATATGTTTGTTTAAATTTTTGTTTTTTCTTTTTGTTTTGGTTTCTTCTAATTTGCAAAATTTATGAAAACTACAAAGGTGGTTTTTGTTTTTGTTTTTATTTTTTATAATTTGATTAAA
>JAOQMM010000173.1:28581578-28596792 GCA_027563515.1 Erythroxylum platyclados
AAGCAATTCTTTGATGGATGCCGTGTTAAGATCAAGAGCAATGATGATAACTGGACGACTTCTAGCCAAAGAGAATGTACTTGCATTTCTTGATGAATCTAGTGAGTTTTGTGCTCGAGTCTGGTTGTTCTTGGATGCTGATGAACACATAATTTGATGTAATCGTGTTTCTAAAAGACTAGAGTCACGTCATGTACATTCACTTTCATTGCAACTTATTGGGAACATGTATAGATGTTGGGCAGTCTTTGTTTTTGGAAGCTCTCCTTTGGGAAGTGGAAGAGTTAATTGTCAGTGTTCAGTTTATGCCAATATATGAGCAAGTATATGATAATATCCGTTGGAGAGTCAAAAGTACAAATTATTGGATTTTATTTTATGATATGTAATCTCAAACTGGTAGGCTTCAGGAATTCTTTGCTGTTGTACTAATTCTCCTTATAAATTCAGGTGTTAGAACAATTATATCAGCCATTGATCGAAGACTTGGGTTGGGAAGTGAAGATTTGAACGAGTGTGAAAGTGCCTTGGAGGCATTGGGCCAGATAGGATCATGTAAGTACATGACTAACTACTGTTAGCTGACAAAATGTCATATTCATGTTATTTAGATGGGTGACACTTTTGCCATCAACAAATCCACAAATTAACTTCACTTGAACTTTGTTGCGTACTCTGTGGTGCATCGCTTATTATCTTAAATACCTGTGTGAAAAACTAGCAGTATCCTTTTTCTAGTTTTAGGTGTTTCAGAATAAGTGCCTTTTCCATTCACCTTTTTGGTCCAATTGATATTCTGAAACATATTTTAGGCATTAGATACATATCTATGTGTTTCATGTAAATTAATTGACAACATTTCTTGTTATTGTCAGTATTGTTGTTTAGAGTTGGATGTTTTTATCTTTATGAGTTTAGTACATGTGGCTCAAATTCGTTTCCAAAAAGGTTTTGTGGAGCTTTCTAATAGCTGGGCCAGGATTGGGATAAAATATCCAAGTGAACATTTTAAAAGCGCGAATGATGTGATCTTTGTTGGTGTTTGGTGGATATGCTGGAGTGTGAACCAATATCTGTTGCAGCTTGGTTAAGTGGAAAAAGCTAGGAAATGTGGATAAATAGGTAGAAGATGTTTTCATCTGAGAATCAGGAGGCAAGGAATATTTTAACAGTTAATAGTTTTGCAACCATTTTTTACTTGTAATTGTCACTTACATATTAGCCAATGATTGTTATCACATTAAATAGATCCACATCTTTCGTCTTGATGTATTTTGTATCCTCTGTCACTTGCACTCAGCTGCAGTGGTGTTTGGATTTTAGATTAGCGTACAGTGAAACAATAAATGGTGGTTTTGATTATTGCAAGTCCTAATTAACATAGTAGATTGGTTATGTCAAAAGTCGATAATCCGACTTATTGAAGTTGTAAGTTTGGTATCTCTATCGACATCCTCTTTATCCTATGGGTGTGGTTTCCTTGCATGATATTTTAAAAAGATTGCAACATATTATGAGCTAGAATGAAATTTGCTCTTCGATAGATTTAATCCTCATGTTGTTGGTGATTGTCATTCGTAATATGTAGATATGTGATTGTCGTTTGTAATATGTAGATACTAAGGGATCTTCCATTTGTTATGAGTCGTGTGACATGATGTGGGGTAATATGCTTATTCAAAAAATGCAGGAATAACTGATTATTGATGTCATTTTCTAGTAATTCGCTAACTAAGAAAATGAAATTTTTTATGTGCTTGTAATGTTTACTGAAACTGAATCACGTGTGACTGTTCCTATTTCCTATTAGCTTACCCAGGAGCAACATTGCTGCTCTCAGTTTCACCTCCTGCTGCAAGACATGTAGTTGATGCAGCTTTTGAACGACAATTTCATGGTAGACAGTTGGTAAGTTCTCTCGGTCCTTGCATTCTAACCTTTATAGATAATAATCATCATGATCTTGACAGAATCGGTAACAATATCCTTAATTCTGTTAACCCTTCCTGCTCTTTCCGTAGAGAGGACATTATTACAATTCATTTTATATAAGATTGATGAGAATTATCTATTAACGTTCTAAGGCTGTACCTACTAAATTTTATTGTACTGCAGATATGAATAATAATTACTTTGCTACTTTCTTGCAACTAACAGGTAGATTGTCAGATAATGGTCAACCAAGTCCCTTTAAAGGTTAAAGGAGATGAAAAAAACTATTTTTAACTTGACTCTGTATTCCCGTGTGCCTTGTTATTATTCTGGTCAACAATTCTATGACTTGCATGTAACTTGCTTGCATGCTTGCTTTCTCAAGAATTTGCCTATGAATAAACTCACTGGTGGGAAGTAGGTGCTAGTTCTGGATTATATCTAAAAATTACTAATGATACTTAAGTATTAAAGTTGTTCTCCTTGACAATCACATCAAATATCTGGCTGCAAAAATACATAATGGATTCATTTCATATAGGTATTTGAGAATCGTTGATCTCATATCCAGTGATATTCAACCGTGATGCACGACAGCTCCTTTTGACCAATAGTCTGACATGGGGAGATCGTTTTTTCAACATAAAATATTTTTTTGAAAATATAATTCAAAGACTTGGGAAAATCAATAGGACAAGTCCTATTGTCAAAATCTCCAGATTAGTGGTACAACCTGATAGTTACAAGACTACAAAGGAGAGTACAAGTTTGCTTCCTACCTAAGCTTGAGCTGATGTGGCAAATGTTGGCAATTGATGCTGATTTGATATTGCATGCATAGTGTTTGTCAAATTAGACTAGGAATCACATTCCTGGCAAACTTGCTTTCTTTCTTTGCTTGTCAAGTTTTAGATGTCAATTCCTAAATTTAAGGTAAAAGTTTTACAAGTTTTAGGAATTGCATATACTTATTCCATCTTGTGTCCTTACAAGTTACTGCATTTTCATTTATCATATTGTTGAAGGATGCATTATGCTGGTATCATAGCAGAAATTTTGTCTAATATCATAAATTACTTCCTAGTCCTATTGCTAAACAGATTTTGGTAAAGGTAGGGATTCAAAATCAAATTGAAATGCCAGATTCTGTTTTCTGTGTTGCATCTCTAAGATAATTGGATGATAAACACAGGCTGCATTGCATTCCCTTGGAAATATTTCTGGAGAGAATCGATCTGAAGGCAACATTATACTGAATGGGGATGCAGAAGATAACCTGAGACGCTTGGTCTATGAAACAGCTTCCAGAAGCACAAAGCTAACACCATCGGTGAGAATTTTTCTTAAATAGCTTCATACGACTTTATGTTTGTTCTACTGTAGTACTTCATGTACCACTTGTACAGTCGCATGCACCAAGCAATAAACATGTGTTACTTCATTGGTTGTTTGTTGCGTAGCTTAGATTTTTATTCTTTTGCGCTGGCAATTGACATGATATGCTTTTGGAATTGCTGACAAGACTAAAGCTTTTGCAATTGACAGGGCCTTTTCCTATCAGTTCTTAAGCAGGATTCAGAAGTTCGTTTGGCGGTGAGGCTTCTTACTGTCCTGCGCTACCTATTCTTGGAGCTGCATAGATGACAATATTGCATAGAACTCTTTTACTAGTGTCTTAGCTGCTTCTAAGCCAGAAGAGAATATTGCATAGAACTCTTTTTCTAGCATATTCATTGTTATGCTAAATCACTGTTTTTGAACAAAATACTCAATTAACTATTTATTTGTTATCAGCGACAAGTTCATAAACCACATTATTATAAGCTGCAACCACAAAACAAACTGCAATACAAACAGATCCTAAGCACTTGCTCTCTCATGTTCTTTAAATTATTTGTTAAGCAGGATGGCTTGGAAGCTTTCTTATTTAGGCCTAAGTTATCATAGTGAAAAATAACCATAGAGCAAATTTTAAATTATGCTAAATCTTATGTTCTTATAATTGTGTTAAAACTATTTTACACTAAAGAAAAGAGTTTTAAGTCCTGGTCTGTTATGACATGCGCGTGTTTTGTCACATAAGACCTGGATGTGTGCATTGGAATATTGAGGTCTCTAGGGAAGGATAAAGAGAAATAAAAGGTTAAGGTTTAATATGAGATTTGTTCAAATATCAGAAGTGTTAAAAAATTTTATTGAGTATTGTTTATTGCAGTTACAATTTTAACTCTTTCACACTTAAATATGCCAAGCTCCTCCTAAAGATGTAGCATTTTGACCTACATTTTTCAGTTGATTAAAAATTGGACTTCACTTGAAATTTATGCCCGATCTATGGTAAGTGGGTTAGTGGACTTTATTGTTGCTTTCTTATGTGAATATTTTCAGGCATACAGAATGATAAGTGGGTTAGTGGCTCGGCCATGGTGTCTGATGGAAGTATGTTCTAAGCAAGAAATAATAGACATAGTCACTGATCCAGCTACTGAAACAACCAAAATAGGTTTGTGCTCCACTACCTGTTTAATATCATGTTCATAATGATCATGGTCAATGGTTAAGATCTTTACATTTTTGTCTCTTGTTTTTCAATCTCCTGTAGTTGCCATTGTACTTAGTAATTGTAAATAGGATATGAACTGAATAGAAGGAACTTTTTTCAGTGCAGTATCTTTGGTACATATAAATGGGCCACCTTAAATAGGAATTGGTAGCTGCCATCTGTCAACCGATATATTACTAGTTCATCAATGTTTCAAAATGACTTCCGTTCATCTGAAGCACATTTAGTTAGATATGTTATACTGTCGAACTAAGTACACCACAAAAGTTGAACTGCTCTGGGCATGTCTTTGGAACAATAGCTATATTTTCAGTTAACTTGCCTGAAATTCTTGATGCCAGTTGTCAAAGAAATGGATCGAAAGGCTTGATCTTTTTTTGGGGAAAAAATCACGCTTATTTTATAGGATTACGTGTGTCAAAAGAGATAGGAATTGTTACTATTATATGCAAGATAGGAGCCTCCTTGGAGTTGGTTGGTTTTATTTAGAAGCTTGATTGGAAAGATTTCAAGTGGAGATCAAATTGATGATGTGATTGTTTACATCTTCTGTTAAACTGCTATGCTGATGGCCCAAGTATCAGGCAAGGTGCATAATTGCTCATGTGTGTTGGTGTGAATGCACTATGCCTTTTGCTTGTTGAAAAGACATTGTTACTATTTAGCCAAGTGAGAAAAATAGCACTTCATTATCTATACCAGCTTGAGAGTTCTTTTTTTGACGTTTTCAGAATTTTGTCTTTGTATCTTAAAGCAGTCCTGTTTTTCAGTTTCTTCATCTATGGAGCTGCTAATTGCTGCCACAATTTTAGATCTTATTTTCTCAAAACAAAAATGTCAGGTATGGAAGCTAGACATAATTGTTGCAAGGCAATCCACAAGGCTTTTATTTCTTCAGTTAAGCTCAGCAGCAATCCTACTCTTTCTGGAATAGCCACCAAGGTAAGATGTCTGTGGTATTTGACTTGTCGAAACTAGAAGTACAGGAGCTTGGTCTTCATAGTGTAGTTGTTTTGTGTCTTGGCATCCGAATTGCAGCTGCAGGAAGCTGTTGGTAGGGGTCCCTATCTCTCAGCCAAGCTACGTGAAGCACAACCTGAAGTAATGACTGCTGACAGGTTTTGAACGAAGCGGTGGCTTTTTGGAATCGTTTAAAACTTAAAAAGGGTTTTCTTTTTTCTCTACTTCTTCGCTTCAGTTGATGTAAATTATTAACAAATTTCCTTTTCGTTTCTAATATGTACACCCAACTAATAAGTAATAACCTTCACTTTAGAATAAGCGATATAGTCATATAGTACTTGTGAAATCTGCAGTCCAAGTGTGTGACAAGTCAGTGAACTGACTCTTCACCCAAACACTTGGCTAACCCCTTGAATGTAAAAAGCCAGAGTAATCGAGCCCACATGACCTTCCAACATCTGAGTTCTGACATCTACGAACTAAATGTTTGATGTTTTGTTCATTAGATCATTGTTAGTGTACTTAAAAATGGGAAATTATTAGTAGGGATATAAGACAATCTATGGTTGGTAAAAGTAGGAGTCTGGTCTCTGATCGTACTACGACCCTCGTACACCTAGGCAGGCTTGTCCAATATCATAACAACCACTGCTACTGTGTTCCTCAATCTACCCACATGCCGGAAATTATATATATATACTGCTATGATGTCTAGATAGGTAACTATTAGACGAGGGACCCTTCAATGCATAATTCACCTGCCTATTGTTATTTTCAAGTGCCACCGCCTCCAATTGGACCTCCCAGACAAGACTTTAATATCATAAAAAAGTGACTATTTTGGCATGGAAAATGAGTTAAATTGATCCTGAGAGAAATATATCTGCACCCTATTGTTATTTCGAATATCGAAATCATATAAAAATGTAATTTTAACTTCCATAAAAGTTTGAAAATAGTCGATGATTTAGACTTCACAAAAAGGAGATTAGATCTTTTGCTCCCTTTAATATGTTCCTATCCTGTCTCATAAATTTTCATCTACAAATTTCAACATATTCTATTTATTTATTATAAAACTTGTAATTGAAATTTGTAACACAGGCTTGGAATAGATTAAACGACACAAACGATCCCGTGCTTACAAAAAGTAGGCACCCTTCTTAAAGAAATTGAGACATTCAATGAAATTTCTTACCTTAGAAAATATTTAACCCTCGAATTTTGTAACAATGGTTTGACATTTTAATGATTTTTTAAATTCTAACTGATCAAATGGGAATTTTCGTTAATGAATTTGTTGTATCAATATTGATTATTTATTATTTATTTTCTTTTTTACTTTTATTTTTATTTTCATTCATTCATGTGAGTCATTTAGAAACAATTTCTTTATTAATTAGGCATAAAGCTGCGTACTACTGGACCTTTCTAGACCTCACGTCTCAATAAAAATTTAACTGAATGTTATTGTTGAATTTGTTGTATAAATACATATTTTTTTGATAACCAATAAAATAATTTTATATCATCCGAGCTTTTTCAAAATTCTCATCATTAATGATAATATTTTAAAATTTTGGTGAAATATAATATAAAATGATATGCGAAATGAAAATCTCAGTAGTCTAAAATTTAGTGATTTGATGATTTGTAGACGATGATTTATAACTTAGTTTATTATAATGGTTCGTGATTGGAAATAATATAAATTGTGCAGTGTATTGAGAAATGAAATTTGTTTGATATTCTTGAACTATTATATTAAAAGTTATTTCCTAAAATGTTTATATATGAGTGAATCGATGCTTCGAAGAAGTTAATTGACGAATAGATCCAAAATTTGCTGTTGTAATTTCAAGTATTCTACAATTATCAATAATTTGGAATTAGCATGTTATACTATGTTAAGAAATTAAATGTGGTTGGATATCTTGTTCTATGTTATGTTAATTCAATTAGTTTATCTTATACTGTTTTTAACATCTTGAAACTCATTTCATCGTATTATCTCCTTTTTAGATTTAGAAAATAAGCTTTTACAAATATATATATTCAGGGATGAACTAAGATTTTATTAATTAGTGTAAAATGTTAGATATTTTCCTATGAGATGAGTAACAATTAATTACATTTTAACAGTTTTAATAAATTATCAATTAAGCTAATCAAGTTTAATCCGGATAAAAATAATAAAGTGACCAATAAAGGATCTGGATTAGTAGGTTAAAGTTCAGTAAGAAAAATGGACTCCAATCAATGTGAACCGAACCCGTGTTGGACCTGTGATAGAGAGACCTGATATGAATACTATATATATATAATTAAGGTCTCCTATAACTGCTTAAGCAAATCGTGAAGGTATGAATACTCTGATTCATTCAAAGATTCACATATTAAGAAAGTTATAGAAAGATGTTAACTACGTCTTGGTTAGCAACTTTCGTAGAGGTATCAATGGAATAGCACTCATTTATGCTTCGAAAAGCTTGTTTAAAGTCATGGAATTAAAATTAGATATTTTTCGCATTTATTTTTTTTTCTCTTTCAACGTACTTAATTAAAACTAAAACTGGTGTTACGTTCTACATAAAATGACTTATTATGTAACTTGAAGACATGTATTTCTACCTTTTTAATTGCAGTATTTAAGAATATTGAATGTAACGATATTTGTGCTTTAAGTTGCAAGGACTCGTAAAGCACATGCAAATTATATAGAAAATATTCTGAGTAGATTTTACGCGCTCTCAAAATTTCTGTAATAAGCGTACGGCAACTTTGGATTCTAGGTATGAGATGAGAAGAGATGCCTTTCCAGTTGCAATGTGTTTTTGTTTTTCTTGAAATAAATTCAAAAGTAATTATTTATTTTTATTCCGAGACTCAGACGAATTTATAATATTGATTTTTATAACCCAAAAAAAGAACCAAGATATAGGATTTAATTGAAAATTGTGTAAAGATGTACGGCTCGTAGAATAGATATCCCTTATTTCTATAAATGTTTTAAAATTTTCTTGTACTTTTTAATTATTTTTTATAAATCAGACAACTATTACTAATCAACAGTAAGTTGACCTTTAATCTGTAAAGCAAGCTCTGAAGTGGCTGGGGCAAGTCTTGGGGAACTTAGGATTCCAAAAAGATTGGCTGTAGCATTAAGGTACCTGTAACCAGCTCATTAACTTCTTACTAAATCCTGCTAAGTCATCCTCTTTCACCTAAATCGACAGTGAACCTAAAGTGTATGAAGTGGACATGCAAAAGTACAGGATTATAGTCGAAATCGACCAAACTTTACAGTACATTATATTAAGTCATCAATTGAATTAATTGTATATAGATAGGACATCAGGGAATGCAAGGTTAAATTCAAAGAGACCTCTTATCCTGGACCCAAACCTGGGTCTAAAGATTCTTGGGAGGGCATCTGCCACATGCCATATCTACCCCATATAATTCCTGGAATAAAAAGGACTGACCCAGTTAACTAAAACAGCAAATAGCAAAACATATAGATGTAAAAGGTAAATTACATTTGCAGTGTATAAACCAGGCCCCACCAAACACAGAGTACAACATTTATGATTCCATATTTCCAAGCTCATAATTCCCCCTTCTCCTTAGATAAACCTCCAAAACCCAGCTTTTGGTCAATGCCATTTTGATCCTTTGGATGTTTGTCCAGAAACTATATTATCTACACAACCATATTGTATACTTGTGTTGTGTGTTGCAGAAATGGCAGGAGCCAAGACATTATAAATCCAAAAGTTGCACAAACATGGTACATCGCGTGCTATGCCTTTTCCATGCACAAAATGGACTGGCCTGACTGGCCAATGGCCACCCCCTCCACCACCACAGATCCCAAAATGAGGTGGTACTCATTGCATTCCCAATTATGCAGCAGTATTGTGCCAAATTTCAACCTCAACATACCAAAGAAGCTGGCCAGAGCCACCATCATCACCGTCCTCATCATCTTACATAACATTTGGCCTTTTCAATTTGGCCAAAACAAGTGGCAACAAATTTTAGTCAGTAGTGTCGAGATGCACAGCCATCTATAGGCTCTTTGCTTTTCTTCTTGTTTTGCAACATTTTTGTACATGCTTTTGTTTGCAAATGCCAAGACAGTTACACAATGCGCGGTTTCGGTGTAAAGTCCCTTAGTAAGTTTTTGTACTCAAGTAGACTGGATGTTCCTGAAGATGGTATCTACCTTGGCATCTTTGATGCTCACTCATTATGCTCAATCTTTCACTTTCATATTAAAGCGATGTACTGATTGGAGATAATAGGCCTTCTTTGAAGATATGCTCGTTACCCTTTACCAGTTACTTCAGGGCAAGAAGATGACTTTATATTTCGTTGGAACTTTTCACCATATAGACGAGGGAGAGACCAGTGATGGGTCAGTTAGAACTCTTCACTAACACAGACTATTGGACGTGACCAAAATAAGCTTCAACTCCAACTAATTGCCAGCTTATCAACATCCTAGTTAATTCATGACTTGGTTTCCTAACTACACTCACTAGCCCTACTTTTTAAAGAAGCAACAATGCATAAACTCGCAATAAGAGAATGGATACATGACTGCAGAGCAAACAATAAATATGTCACTTCCTCACTGCTCTCCAAGTCCCATCATAAGGCCAGGAAGCAGGACCCCCCCATCCCATGTGAAAATTGAACCCATACTCAACCACGGCTAGACACACCTAATTTTACCGCCCATTAAATGCCCCTCTCCAGTCTCCTCTCCTTTTGTACCCATCACACGCATGATATCAACAGTAACCCGCAGACCGCGCTTGCCATAAAACTGTAGACGAAGAAAGAAGGTAACAAACAAGACAAATCATACATACCCATTAATAACTTCCCCGAGGAACATAACACAACAGCGCATTAATCAGACGAACGAACCAACCAACGTAACCAACATCCAAGTCACTCCCTATCTAACACAGACAATCACTAGTGGTCATGATGATACATAAATCAGAAAATCCTACTGAAACTGACATCTAAGCAGACATGGCCTCATTACTAATTTCCTCCTAATATAGTACCCTACTCAGTACACACATCTGAGACCTGAATAGGTCTTCCAAGAGCCAATTAATGGATCACATACATCGCAGTCTTAGTAGGTCCACATGCAGTCTAGCTCAGAAGGACCCATTGTCACCCTTCCACCACCACTGCCATCGCCACCATCCTCGGGACCCACCATCCAAGTCATTGCACCGCCTAAGAATGGTGGCGGTGGTGGTGGGGCTGAGGAGGGCAAGAAGAGAGGCAACTGCAGATTTTCTTGTAGTGACCTAAGGTTAGGGAAATTATTAGTAATGCCCATGTTTCTCGGGAACCGATTCATTGATGGAGGCGGCGGAGCGAAGTCGAAGTTGGTGGCAGTGGTGGAGAAACAGGACACGTGCTCGGGCAGCAGCTGCTGCTGCTGGTGGGAGTGACTGTCGTAGGAGCAACTGTCACGGTCAGTGAAAGTGGTGGTGATGGTGGCCGGGTCCAAGAGAGGAGGCAAAGAGACTGATGAAGGTGAGCTGGCGTCGTAGTGGAGGTTGAAACGGCTCTTCTTGTTGCTGCCGCTTACGACGTTGCCACTTCCACCGCCGCCATTCCCACTCTTTTCAAAGACACGAGAGATCACCCACTCATCCTGTTTATTCATTACTCATAAGTTAACATCCTTCGTAATCATATCCATTTAACCAACCAACAAATTCTAGTCAAATAAACTTGCCTAATAATTGCTAGTCTCTGCAAGGTAATGTCATGAACAAATACACTATAAAGGTTGCACCCCGAAGGATTGGCGATAATTTTTATGCTCGATAAATCAACATGAGATCTAAAACTATAAGCAACACTTGCTACGCAATAGGGTTTAGCACAGGCATTTTAGGTTGAGAACACTGGAACTTCTACAAGAATAACTGTGAACCAAACATTGAAAGAGAACGACATCAAGATCTTTTCAACATCAATCCAGCACAACATTTCTATGCCAGAGAAGGAAGTGTATCTAGAAGATGAATACGCAGGCGATCGTGGTACTGACTAACAAAGCCGGGAAAGAATAAACGATGCTGTTAAGTATATTCAGCGTCCATGAAGGACAAGTATCTAAACAAATAACGACTAAACTATCACGCTATAACGCAGAAGCTAAAACAGGTAAAAAGTTGGGATAGTTCATCAATCACCTTGGAGCTCCTGGACAGGTAATGATAAGCAAATTTGCCTTCAAGACGATACTCGTGCATAACCCAGTTACTTTTCTCTCCTTTAGGAGCTCTTCCTCGGTAAAACACCAAAGTCTTCTTCATTCCCACAAGGGAACAAGTCTTGGAGCTGTAAATCTCCCGATCTTTTCCTGTCGCCTTCCAGTAGCCAGCTTCAGTGGCTCTGTTGGTTCTCAACCCAGTTGGGTACTTCCTGTCTCTCAAGCTAAAAAAGTACCACTCTTTCTCTCCCATCTTCGCCTTATCTGCAAATAAAAAATATAGTGAAAATGACTCGGAATGACTTAGGCAGTCTCAAAAAATGTAATGATCGAGTATAAAAGGGTTACCAGGAAGCTCCCATGGCTCGCACTTGTTGAGGTCGACTTCTGCAATGGCCCTACCAGTGAAGTTGCTATCAAGAACCTTCTTGAGAAGATAGTAAGTAATAAGCTCCTCATCAGTAGGGTGAAACCTAAAGCCAGGAGGCAATTGCGTGTCGGCATTGTCAAAATGACGGTGATAGTTCTCCATGATATGAAGGAAACACCTAAACAAAAGCAAAACTATTTCACTTCTACAAAGAACCCTAGCTTGACAAACGTCCAACCCTAATCAAGCAACAAAAGCCATGTCGAAAACGAAGCTGGCAAAGGGTTGAGAGGATTGGGGTGTAAGTAAGAGGAGTAATAGTAATATAAAGGGTGGGTTTTTATGGGGATTAGATAAAAAAGGGCGGTGGCAGGGTAAAAGGCGAAATAGAGAAGGTATGAGTGAAAGGTGGTTTAGGGGAAATCTCTGAGTTTTCGAAGCTCTGTCGTATTCTGCCGTCTCTCTTTTATCTCTTTCCTTGAGAGCGAGGTGATCATATGATAAAGGGCATATAGCAATGAGAAGGAAGAAGGAGAGAGTGGTTTGTGTGTGTAGGGTTCTGTCTGGCGTATGCGTGCGTGCGTGAGAAAGTGTGCAGGTATTCTTTGTCAGTAGTGAAGAAAAAATTGGAGGGGAAGATGGAACAAGAGAGTGGTTTTTCGTGTGCGCGAGAGATATAGGAAGGAAGATTTCACCATGAATCGATAAAGCTGTTCCATATATCTCATCTGACAATAATCAGTACAAAAAGATTAAATTATTGTCTTGTCAAAGACATTGTCACCACACGCCATCTCTGTTCTGTTCTCCTCCAATCCATTTCTTTTGCTCTTTTTTTGGTTTTCTTCCTCTATTTTCCTCTTGTCATTTCTGCTTATCAATTACTTTTGCTTCATCAAGCAAGTTAAGAGCAGGTTGCCTACCTATACTCATATTTTACATAACTCGTGAATCTCCAAGATGTAATAGTCCAACAGTAGAAAGAAAGTTTTAATGTATTCCAAGTTGCATAAGTCAATGATACAGACGTTATGGTTTTGCTTTAACTGTGAAATATCAGATTGAAATGTCTCTCTCTCTTGACATTGTTAAGGAAGGTGGCATGTCTATTTATATATATAATCTTATTCACAGATTACATACAAACTTTGAAATGACTACTTCCCTTGCCTTGCCTACTGGTTTTATATTATTATTATTATTATATATAATATGCTAATGGGTTACATCAACAGTTTGAGAACATATCAGACGAAAAGATATCCTGAGCGAGCAGCTAAAAGCAAGGTGGCAAAAGAGCTTTACCCCCTACCCTTCACCCTCCGATTCAATCCCCTCTCATTTTCTAGACTATGTAGCCTTTTGCAGCTACTCAAATTGTTTCGCCTCAGTAGCTGATGTAATATTTGTTGCGAGTTTCAATGCTTTTAACAAACTCAATTCTCAGGAGTTTTGCCCTCTGCCAATAAGGAAATTATTAAATTTACCTTTTTAAATTATATTAATAATTGTGAAAATTAAAAATATCTCTCACATTATCAATTTAATTTCCAAAACATGACTAATAATTGTATTCAACAATTTGTATATCATATATAATACATATCTTATACCTTTATGATTGAAATTTGTATTTTTAATAATTGAACCATGTTTTAGATTATTAATAATTCTTCTTATAAGTTAGTTTAGAGTTAATAAACTCTAAATTTAATTGACCCAAGATAATAATCAACTCAGTAATTATTGAAGTTAAAAGAACGAGTTCTTTTAATATTTAACTTAAAATAATACAAATGTAAAGGAAAATATAAATGATATTACTCACTGAGGTTACAAGTACTCGAGAAGGTCTCACATTTCGACACTGTAGACCCAAGTCCTTTCCAAGTTCCAATCTGTGAGGTACATTTAGAAAATAAAACAGTAAAGGTTCCACGAGATTTGATTATGCAAGATTCATTATTGCAACAACTTTGATGATTGCCAAGAGAGCAGGATGCTTTATTTATCTATGCCATCACTAGTCATTTTGATTGATACATCTCCTCGAGAGTCAAAAATACTACAATTCCCGCGAATGACAAACAACATAATGTCCATTACACATCTTTTTCACGTAATTACGTCAAAAATAGCAAAGAACAGTAAAGTCTAAAAGATGAGGCAAAAAGGCTACTGTAATCACAAGCCACCCCATTTACTCCTTAATTTTCGAGAGTTTGTTTTTATCTAATTTCGGATTCTATTCTTTTCCATATATGCTCTGAAATGATTCAATAATACAACATGTGCATCTTACCCGTAATGAGAAATCACGTAAACCATACCTATATAAAATAAAAAAATAGACCTAAATTTATTAGAATTTAACATATGATATGTTCTGATTAAAGTAACTCTAAATTTAAAATATACATTAAATCAATATAGATTAGTTTTAAAACAATAAATATATACTTATAAAATCAAAATAAAGTAATACATATGAAGTAATTAATAGATATAAATTTAATTATTTTGAAATATATAAATATTAAGTATTTACAGTATTAAAGTTATAAATTTACTTCAAATGTATCAAAATATTCTTAAATTTTATTGTGCTTGAGTCATTTCAAATTTTATGTGTTAAATATCGAATAATAAATTTCTATTTAAAAATCAAGATTAGTTGATAAATATTTTTAAATATGTTCACGTAGAATATTTGCACTATACAAAATTATATATTTGGTAATTCTTAATATTTAAATAAAACCTTATATAAAGTACATATACAGAAGAGTTACATTCACCCTACATGTGATGATTGTAGTGTAAGTAACCCTAATTTAAAAATTATATATTATATTAATTAATGTTATTTTTAAATAATAAATATCTAAGTATATGATTAAAATCAATTCACAGATATTAAACATAGTTGGTCATTAGTAAATTTTGTTTATTTTAAAATATATACAATTAAATATCTCGAGATTGAAGTTATATACTTAAGTTATATATATTAAAATATTTTAATTCTTAAAGTACTTAAGTCATTTTGAATTCCGTGTACATTAGTTACTAGATAATACATTTATTTTGATAATAAATTCACAATATCGAAATACTTAATCATTAC
>JAOQMM010000173.1:28596892-28608690 GCA_027563515.1 Erythroxylum platyclados
TTTACAAATTTTATTTAAATTCAAGAAGAATCTTTATAAAATAAATTCCATTAATTTTTCCAATTGTTGTAATTATGCAACTTTAGACTCCTTTTTTCTTATTTAGACTAATGAACAAAAACTTACTATATATTATGTAATACAGATATACGCTCTCTAACATCTCTAGGCTTTTAGCAACTCACAAGTATGCCCAGTATTATTCTCACAATTCACATATATTGTATTTATATTCAAACTAAACTCAAATAGTCATTAAAAACAAAATTCAGTCATTACAATAAGTAGTAATAATATTATTGATACATTGGTTGATTAATATAATTGAAAAAATTACAGTATGTATTATCAATAAATATTATTGATCATGTTGTCACTCTGTTTGATCAGTCTGACCAAAATGCTAATATTATTCAGCCAAATCCTCATATTGGTTATCTAAACTTCATAAAACAAAGTTATTTCAAATATCATAATACACTCATTCATAAAGAATTGGATTGAAAACTATTTTGAAAACTTCCTAGAAGTTTATTTAAAGATCAAAACAAAATTTCTCTTGAATATAAGAAAATGTTGCATTATATAATATACATAGATGATCATGCAATTGTTAATCCCATTATTAATTGAAATGACCGAGATCATATTATAGGAAGGATTATTACGATTTGTTTAAATCTTAATATACTTAATTCTTTGTCATTCTTGATTGTTCACCTAAATGTATACTTTATTGTGCTTATTTTCTCCATCTTTTGATTGATTAATTGATTCAATTGGCTCCTTACTCACTTTGCTCTTCAATTAAAATTAATCTTTCACATATTAACTTACTAATAGTATAAAAAATAAGAATATTGGAAATAACATTTTTTTTATCATTATAACGTGCGGGACAAGGGGAGGTGATATTGTTTGTTGGAGCAATTTGGAATCCACAATTTCTATTATAAATCTGCATTAGTCCGACATCTGACCTATTGTCCTGGAAAATTCCCGTGACATCCCATTATATGGACTTAGAACCTCAATTTGTTCAAAATAGATGATTATTGAATAGTTTGATATTTTTATTAGTTGTATACCATTAAAAAGTATTTGATATTAGTTTAATTTCATATGATTTTTTCGGAAAGGTGGTAAAGGAGGACTCAATAAGAAGTTTTAAGTAATCTAGTCATAACTTATTGAGTTTGCATACTATTCAATATAGACAAATAAAAATAAGAACTTTTAATTTTAAATATAAGAGTTATTTAAACTTTAAATTTAGACGTAAATATGAATACGAACGTAAATAACTAATTTTGTTAATATTTGATTATAATTTTCATAATAATTTAAAAAATTAAAAATTATTCAAATTTTCAACATATAAAATTATATTGAACTTGAGAATATTCAAATTCTTCAATTTTTCAACAAAATATAATTATTTTACATGGAATTGATCTCTTTTTATAGTCATTATAAAATTATAAAATTATTTAAAATATTATAACTCTAATTTTTTTTTCAAAACATTATATTTACATTTTTATAAAATTTTTTGTAACAATTGATATTAAATTATTATAATAAAATATAAAAGGCACATTACTGAAAAAGCGTAGTACTTCCATCAACAAGATAATAATTACTATCATATAATGAATTACATCGATTTAAATAAAATAAAAAGTTGTAAAGCAGCGAAATTAGTCCTAATATTATTGTGAAAGCTAAGAAAAAAGAGCAACTTTTAAGGCTGATGGAACTTTCCGAGGTGCATCATTTAATACCAAACATCTTCGAGCAATGTAATTATTCCTTAGGTCTTTTTTTTAAGGTTTAGATTACTTATTTCGTTATTTGTGCCTGCTTGTTTTATAAGCATTCATCTATTTAATTTTTTTGGATCTTATTTATTAGATGGATAGATACTCATGGAATAGGACAGATATAGAGTAATAAGAATAGATGATCTGTTCCTCTCTTTTTGAATATCAAAGTTAGGCTTGAATAATTATTAATTTTTATTTTAAAATTAATTTTATTATTTAAAATTACTTTTAAAAGTATATTATAGTATTATAAATATTACAAAAGAATTTTATTAATTTTATATTGAATTATCACATTTTTGTTACCAGTGCCATAATATTTTATAGCATTATTAATATTTTTTTAATTTAGATGATTAAAAATATCATAATAAAATAATAAATTACAAGAAAGACTCACTTTTTTATCATTTGTTGTATTATATTTCATATTTTTAGCAAGCTAAAATAAGTGAAAAGTATTATTAGAAATAGTCTCTCTATTAAATAAGTTTAAGGTTATGTATTGTTAGACTTTACTTAAGCTTGTATTTCAACGAAATTCTCACTTTATGTTATTGTTAATAAGTAGAAAGTATTGCAAAGTTGATCAAGAATTTGTTACTTTAATATGAACGATGCATTAATTAAAGCATGCTGACGTAATGCTGTATTCAACTCCTCCATTATTACATGCATTCTATTCTAATACTTGGGTCAATACAATCCTTAGAAATGAGCCATAAAATTGTGTCTAGTTGTTATTTTTCGTATTACTTTATACAATTAGATAAGTAGGGCATTATATGGCGCCCTCTCGGCTATTTTCAGGAATGACTCCAAGAAAATTTTTCAAGAGACTTGTTAATTAAGTATTGTATTAAAATACACCCCTAAATGTTCACGTAGTGATTCACTAACACAACCATTTAGTTCTTTGATAAAAAAAAAATCTTTATTCAACATTTTCCTTTATAATCGTGTTCAAATGTTCTAAAATTATTTTCTAAAAATAATATTTTTATGTTTGCATATGTTTTTGACCGTAATAATCATTTACATAATATAAATTAGGTCATACTATATCATTTGCACGGATATCCCATGCTATCAAAACAACAATAAGATTGAAAACTAGAAAGTGAAATGCGACTCAAAATGTATGGAAACATTTGAGTCAATCTTGACTTAATTCTTGTCTATTTTCTCGTAGTTGGTCACACATCTATGTAATTTTGATTTTTGAGTAAGATGTTAAATATCAATAATTATCATTAGTACTCTAATGAGGATTGTTTGAATATTTTAAAAATTAGAAATCAGATTCTTTTTTTTTCTTTTTAAAAAGATATACGATTAAGATGGCATTAATATCTACGAGGTATTTGAGGCATGTTTATGTCCAAAGGATTTCAGCGTAAGAAATGATTAGAAGTGTAGCATGGATGCGTCCATTCAGGATTCTAATCAGTCCATCCATCTATCAAGTAATAGATTTTAATGCAATCGGATATTGACACATCGTCCTCGTCAACTAATCCAAAAAAATCCAACCCTAAAACAAAAACACAATAAATAAACAGTAGCACAGGCTTTTCTATCAAATCATCCACTTTAGCAAAGAGCGGATAACATGTTGACAAATCACGTCCAATGTTTTTATTCTATAAAAGTTTCAGTCTATTCTACTCTTCTAGCTGTCCAAACCAAAACCATGCTTTACTCATACCCGCTATGTCCTTTTTTTTTTGCCTTTTTTTTATCTACGTCTCCTTTCATTCATTCTTCAAATTGCAATTCGGAAATCGAATTACTGTACATATTAAATATCTTATGATTTCAGAACAAAATTACGCGGACGGACGGGAAGAGTTGACTTTTTGTGAAATAATGGAAAAGGAACAGAGAATCGATGAAAAGAGGAGAACAACAAAAAGAGGAGAGCTGTGTTTGATGTCTGAATCTGATGTGATGTTATGTACTTTGTTTGTGTTTTCAGTTCCGTATTCCGAGTAGCGTGATATTTATTTTTGTAGCAGGTGGAGTGGAAACTGAATTAATAATATCTGTTATTATTATAATTAATAACTAATTTTGTTAAATAGGTGAAAGTAATAGTAGAAAATAAACAAATAGTTAGGGGCTCGATAACCAAGAGATTAGCAAAAGGATTGCGCATGACGACACCGTTATGTCAGCTTCTTCACAGTCCCGCCGCCCTCCGCTTTCGACGCGTCGTAGTGCGAGTCAAGAAAGGCCTGTCCAAATGTTCTCTTGTCATCCACCACCCCCCATCCCCATGTGCGCAGTACGCACCCCTTGCTCCTTGTCAGTCCAATTATTCCACATTATTATTATTCTTCGACCTTGGATCTATAGAAACATACAATCAAAACAAAGATTTCCTTTAAATTCTACAAACCAAAGAAATCAACTTTTGTTGTTTCAGTTCAAAATTCTTCTACTTTTAACACGATTACGCTTATATTCATATATATCCAAATTATGAAGAAAATACGAAATTAATTTTCTTTTTGTGATTGTAGTAAATACTGAGTCTCACCGCCAGTTAAAAGTAAAGTTACATATTATTAAATCTTTTCAGATTTTGCATGTCAATGAAATTCATATTAGGTGTTGTTGTTATTGTTAAAACTAAAACATGTTTTTGCATTTTAAGTAGATTATTTCTCACCAAAAAAACAATTAAATTATAATTTATCATGAATAATTCTTTCTTAAAAGGCTGTATTTTATGGGCTGAATGCATATGAAGCCCAGCCTGATTGAGTCCATCATAGATTAACTAAGACCCAAGTCCATTTATGATAAAGCACAACATCGTTAGGTTATGAAAATTGGATCAATGTCATCAACAAAAAGTCAAATATTGGATTAATTTTTAATTTTATGAAAAGAAAACAAAATCTACCTGTTTTAAATTTAACAAAAGTTGGAAAACGTTAGCTATTAGATTTGATGCCCTTTCATATTAAGTAAAATATTAACTACATATAATAATTTGTAAACCACATTTTTAAATAATTAATTTGATAAGTTTGCATAATATATTCGAATTAACTGATGTTTTGAAGTACTAATGTATTTCCACTCTCAATCAATTGTTTTTTAAAATTTTAAGTGAATTTTAATCATTTTTTCTGATTCAATTGTTAATAACAACAATATATATTGATATTGATTTTAATATTCTATTTTCACTTTCTGCATTTTCAATTCCAAAAGCACAGGTTTTTATATTTCATAATTGATATGTGCAGTGAGTTTTTAATAATTAATATCAAATTAAGGATCTTATATTGGATCAATTATAAATGAAAAGGAGATCAATAATTAAACGGTTTAGTATCAATAATTAAACGGTTTAGTTGCATAGGCAGTACATGTGCTTGTTTTGCTCCTCTTTTGTGTGTCACTACAACTTCGTGTTATACTTTATTGTGGATGCACATGTACTGCCCATTCAACCATTCCATAGACCCCAATCAATGCTAGCTCGAAACTACGATCATATCCGTAAGATAAGAATTATGACCCCGTCATGAAGAGGACATAATGAACATTTATTCGGTAGTCTCTGGTCAAGACGTCCCTGAATACATGCCTAACTTTACTTTCAGCCCGTCTATGTTAACGTTACTTTATGAGGCCACTGTAGCTTGTTTGCCCTTTAACATCTACGGGATCACTACGAAATAGGCTATCGTTAGGAATAAGAATTCAGGCTTTTTTCCAAATAGTTTGGAAGATCTGATCCTCAATTTTCACTAAGTCCTATTATCGTTGCTTGCTTGCTCATCAACATCTACAGCCAGTCCTCGTAATCGTCTTCCAACAATAAGCTCACTGTCTTGGTTCATCTTATGCATGAATTTGCCGTTATATCACAGGTATTTCATTCCTCTTTCTTCTCCTTTTTCCTGGTTTTGTTGTGATTGACTGTACTTGCATCATTACGTTGATCATGAAACTAGAAAACCAGATTTAAAAACTAATCTTCCTGAAATACTTGACTGTTGCTTTGATGAGTTGGGTTTTAATTATCCTTTATCTGAAATGAGTGATGCCCCAACTACAGCCACAATTGCCCGCATCACTTTCATGCCCTTTTTCTTAATTGTTGGCGTTTAAATTGTGTTTCGACCATTTGGAAGCGGTCCAACTAATTCTAGGAGTCTCCAGTACCTCTAAATGCTGGGAGATGTAAGTGCATTGCGTTAATAGTATCTAATTATTGCTCTAGGTTAGGTCAATCCTTTAATTTATTCATTTGTTAAAAACATTATCTAGAATAATTGATTTATGAATTATTATAACATTTAAAATTTTCATTAACATAATTTTCATTTCAGCAAATGTTGTTTAGCTAATTGCATGATTAGTCTGTGAGGATTGGGCCCATCGGACAAGTCAGAGCGGGAAAGCCGTGCAAAACTTGATATCCACTAGTGGACGTTAGAACAGAGGTACTCTGTGACTGACTCATCAATTCTTATCATCAAAAATCTGGTACATCATGTTCTCTCTTATCTCACGCATGTTTCACGTCTCTCAGTTCTCTACATACATATAATTCGATGCCCTTTTGGCAGAGGCGTGTTTTCTCTTAGCTCACACTCGTTTCACGTATCTCAACTCTCTACACACATATAATTCGATACTACTTTGGCAGAGGCCAATCACACTGGAGCAGAAGCAGACTTTCACCCTCCGCGAATTTAGGAAGAGCTTTGCTGAAAGAAGTTGAAGCTTCGTTTGCCGGTATGTTCTTCTCCTTTTAGTTTCTTTCAGTCTCCTCTGTTAAAATTGTGCATGCACTTTCCGATATTGGGACAAGGAAACGGTCTAGTATGTCCCTCGTACTCATTCTCTGCGTCATTTGTTACTTGTAATTATGTTTTTATCGTATTTATACTCAATTATGTAAAAGGAAATGTGTCATTCTAACTATCCTTGATTGGCCCTAAAAGAAGAAAATGGTATGTTCATAGAGTAGGAAAGAATGTAGTCTTTGAAGTTGGAACGTAAGTATAATAAGATTCATACCGGCGAAATTGAATTGAAGAGTGTATCCAATATCCATTCAAATATCAAACCCTTAAAGATAAAATTTATTAGGAACTTCTTCTACCCTTTTCTTTAAAATCTTACATACATCCCCAACTCAAACATGAAGATATTAGGAAGGCAAATATAAAGGGGCTAGGACCATTTCCCAGGATTCAAAATCGAGGCTTTGCAAGTATTAAAATGAGGTTGGCTTCAATGCCCAGCCCACTCACAACAGTAGTGCTTAGTATTTTAGGGAGTTTGCTAACTTTGTACCAAGAGTGCGAATATCTTTTTAGCCCAAAGATGTTTTACAGTAGTAGTCTCGTAAGAATATGATAGTAGTTCTCTTAACGTTGAACAAATTTCATTGCAGTTGAAACAGCCAATTTTAAGTGGAAAGATATTTTCTAATTTAATCCAAAAATAATTATCTTGATTTTAGAAGTGGAATTATGATGACCATAGAACTCATCAAAAGTTGTTAACATTACACTGAGAAGAAAAAAAAAAGAATAACTAAAAGAACTCATGTCTAAAGAAAAGGATTGAATATTTTAAGGTGAACTGAAATGGAATATAAAATTTCATATCTAGACAAAGAAAGACTAGATTCAACACCATGAGCACAAATGGTAGAAGTGCAAGTCTGAAAAAATAAAGGAAGAAATATTGGCTTTGAAATAGCCAGATTTTAGATCATGTATTCTTTTGATAGAGAATAAACTACTTTAAATAAGAGAGAGTTAAAAAAAGGAAAGGAAAAATAAATTAAAAAGTGTCAAATCTTGTTAATTTTTTTAAAAAAATTTAACTTTTAAAAAGTTCAATTAAGTGCTTAATTTTTTTTTCAAACAACTCAATTCAAAAAATTGTCTTAATTTATATTTTCTTTATGTGATGACTAAATAACATCTGTATTGGCATTTTGAGGAGCTAAATGGCTCTTGTCTTCATTAATATGGTTTTGAGTCTACTTATGGCAAACATAATAGTGATTATTTATTTAAAATGTGCCACTTGTTTGACACTCAAAAATTATATGAGGAAGAAAATGACACGTAACACTTTTAAATGTCAACCTGTACATTACTCCATTAGCCATACAAGTAAAATATTAACAAAGAAATTTTTTTTGAAATTTAACGAAGACATCCTTTTAAATTAAGTTATTCAATTTTTAAAAGTTTGGTTATTTAATTAAAAAAATAAAAGATTAGATATTAAAATTAAAAAATTTAAAAAAGTTTGGAACTTTTGTAATTTGTTATCATAAAGAAAATTAATAAATACTAAAATAACCACGAAGAAGGAGAGAACTAGATAAAACAAAGTCCAAATTATCATATATACTCTAGTGAAGCCCAAAAAGATTAGTGTTGTGCGACTAGATTTAGCACCATGAGCACAAATGGCAAAAGTGCAAGTCTAAAAAAATAAAGGAAGAAAGATAGACAAAAGAAAAAGCTTAGAAGTAAAGGACAATGAAAATGAAAGATGTTCAAGTATATCTTGCTAAGTTATAAAAGATAAGATGATTTATTTTCATCGTGTTCAAGGCCGTGTAGTCTACTACTTTTTCACACATCTTTCTAAAGATAAATAATGGCTTTCAATCTTTAAAAAGTTTAATTAAGTGCTCAAAATTTTAAAAATCAAACAACTCAATTAAAAAAATTGGCTTAATTTATATTTTCCTTATGTGAATGAAGAAATAACATCAATATTGGCATTTTGAGGAGCTACATGGCTCTTCGTCTTTGTTAATATGGTATTGAGTCTCTTATGGCAAACACATAGTGACTATCTATTTAAAATGTCTCACTTGTTTGATACTAAAAAATTATATGAGAAAGGAAATGTCACATAACACTTAAATATCAGCCTTTACATTACGCTATTAATCATATAAGTAAAATATTAATAGAGTCAATCCCTTTTTTTTTTAAATTTAACAAAGACAACCTTTTAAACTAAGTTGTCCAATTTTTAAAAGTTTGGATAATTAATTAAAAATTTTTAAAGATTAGATATTAAAATTATTTTTTTAAAAAAATTTGGAACTGTGTAATTTGTTATCCTAAAGAAAAATAATAAATACTAAAATAACCATCAACAAGGAGAGCATTAGATAAAATAAAGTCCAAACTATCATATAAACTCAAGTGAAGCCCAAAAAAGATTAGTGTTGTGTGACTAGATTTAACACCATGAGCACAAATGGAAGAAGTGAAAGTCTTAAAAAATAAAGGAAGAAAGATAAACAAAAGAAAAGGCTTAGAAGTAAAGGAGAATGAAAGTGAAAGATGTTCAAGTTATCTTTATGAGTTATAGAGATAAGTTGATCTACTTTCATCTTGTTCCATATCATGTAGTCTACTACTTTTCCATATGTCTTTCTAAAGATAAAAATTGGCTTTGACATAGCTATGTTTTAGGACATATATCCTTCTGATAGAGAGGTTGATGGAGAATAACTAAATTAAATAAGAGAAAGTTATAAAAAAGGAAATGGGAAAATAAATTAAAAAATGTCAAATCTTGTTAATTTTTAAAAAAATTTCGACCTTTAAAAAATTCAATTAAATGCTAAAATTTTTAAAAATCAAACAACTCGATTAAAAAATTGTCTTAATTTTATATTTTCCTTATGTGACTAATGAAATAACATCAATATTGGCATTTTGAGGAGCCACATGGCTCTTTGTCTTTGTCAATATGGTATTGAGTCTCCTGTGGCATACACATTAGTGATTATCTATTTAAAATGTATCACTTGTTTGATACTAAAAAATTATAGGAGTAAGAAAATGTCACATAACACTTAAATATCAGCCTTTACATTGCTCTATTAGTCATATAAGTAAAATATTAATAGAGACAACCTTTTTTCTTGTAAATTTAACAAGGATAATCTTTTAAACTAAGTTATCCAATTTTTAAAAGTTTAGATATTTAATTAAAAATTTTAAAAGATTAGATGTTAAAATTAAAAAAATTTTAAAAAATTTGAAACTTTGTAATTTGTTATCCTAAAGAAAAATAATAAATACTAAAATAACCATGAATAAGGAGAGCACTTGATAAAACAAACTCCAAACTATCATATATACTCTAGTGAAGCCTAAAAAAGATTAGTGTTGTGTGACTAGATTTAGCACCATGAGCACAAATGGTAGAAGTGCAAGTCTAAAAAAATAAAGGAAGAAAGATAGACAAAAAAAAAGCTTAAAAGTAAAGGAGAATGAAAGCGAAAGATGTTCAAGTATATCTTGATGAATTATAGAGATAAGTTGATCTACTTTCATCTTGTTTAATGCTGTGTAGTCTACTACTTTTTCATATGTCTTTCTAAAGATAAATATTAGCTTTGACATAGCCATGTTTTAGGACACGTATCCTTTTGATAGAGATGTTGATGGAGAATAAACTAAAGTAAATAAGAGAAAGTTATACAAAAAGGAAATGGGAAAATAAATTAAAAAGTGTCAAATCTTGAAAATTTTTTAAAATTTTTCAACCTTTAAGAAGTTCAATTAAGTACTCAAATTTTTAAAAATCAAACAACTCAATTAAAAAAATAATCTTAATTTATATTTTCCTTACGTGACTGATGAAATAACATCAATATTGGCATTTTGAGGAGCTACATGGCTCTTTGTCTTTGTCAATATAGCATTGAGTCTCTTATGGTAAACACATTAGAGATTATCTATTTAAAATGTGTCACTTGTTTGATATTAAAAAATTATATGAGGAAGAAAATGTCACATAATACTTTTAAATATCAATCTTTACTTTACTCCATTAGTCATATAAGTAAAATATTAACAGAGACAACCTTTTTTTTTAAATTTAACAAAGACAATCTTTTAAACTAAGTTATCCAAAATTTGAAAGTTTAGATATTTAATTAAAAAATTTAAAAGATTAGATATTAAAATTAAAAAATTAAAAAAGTTTGGAACTTTGTAATTTGTTATCCTAAAGAAAAATAATAAATACTAAAATAATCGTGAACAAGGAGAGCACTAGATAAAAAAGAATCTAAACTATCATATATACTCCAATGAAACCCAAAAAAGATTAGTTTTGTGTGACAAAATTAAGCAGACAAGGCAAATATAATAACACACATAATAAATATAGGGGTAACTAAAAGAACTCGTATTCTAAGAATGTTACAATGTCTAAAGATAAACCATAGAATTGAGCATAAGATGTATCATATATGAATAAAAAAGACAAGATCAAACACCATAAGAATAGATGATCAAGACATAATTCTTGAAAAGAAAAATTAAGGGTTATAACTCTTCATTTTCTTTCAAAAGGCTTGAGTGTCCAAGAAAATCAGATGCAATATGTTTTCTTGAGATGTTTTAGAGAGAAGTTGATGTAGAATAAGCTCCATTAAAACATAGAAAACCATAAAATGAAAAATAATAACAATCAAAATATCCAAGAATAAGGAGAGCATTAAACAAAACTTAGTCCAACAAAAATGAAAAACAATAACCAACAAAATATCGAAGAATAAAGAGTGCATTAGATAAAACTTAGTCCAATCTATTACCCTTGATTCGTTGAAACCTACCAAAAGTTGTTACCAACGACATAATTGAACAAGAAAGGTTGATAACATAAAACCTTAAGAAATATATAGGTAATCAAAAGAACTCAGATATAAGAAAATGAACCTAAGATTTCACGATGAACTATGAAATGGAGTATAAGATTTATAATGTTTGCATAAAGAAAGGCCAAATATAACACCAAAAGCACAAATAGTAATTACATAAGTCTAAAAAATTAAAAGAGATATATATAAGAACAAAAAATTAAAAGGAAAGGAGTTTGAAAAGCTCAAGCATCCAAAGAAAATCAGAAGAAAAGGGAGTTCCTAAAAGGTTTGAAAGAGAG
>JAOQMM010000173.1:28608790-28625231 GCA_027563515.1 Erythroxylum platyclados
AGGAAAGGAGTTTGAAAAGCTCAAGCATCCAAAGAAAATCAGAAGAAAAGGGAGTTCCTAAAAGGTTTGAAAGAGAGCTTGATGTATAATGAACTTCGTTAATGGAGAGAAAGCATTTAAAAAAAGTAATAACTACCAAAACAACCATTAATAGGGGGATAGCTAAATAAAACTGAGGCCAAACTATTATATCTGCACTATTAAAACCCATTGAAAGTTACTGTTGTGAACCCAGTTAAGAAGCTAAAGTTGATAACATAACACCCATAAAAATATAAGTAACCAACAAATATAAAAAAATGTACGTAAGATATCAAGATGAGCCATAAAATAAAACATATGACTTATGTTATATGAGCAAAGCAAGACTATATCTAATAACTATGAGCATAAATTATAAAGACATAAGTTGAAAAAGCAAAGGAAGAGAGCTATATATATATATATATATAAACTTAAAAGGAAAATGAGGATGAAAGTTAAAGATACTTAAATGTTTAAAGAAAATCAAAAGTAATGATTTTTTAAGATATTTTTGGATAGAGATTGATGTGGAGCAAACACATTTAAAAGAGAAACAATAATAAAAATAAAAAAAGACTACGAACATATTGGTTAATAGGGAGAGTAGTAGGCAAAACTGAGTCTAAAGCATCATTTTTGATCCAATGAAATCCATTAAAAATCACAATTGACTGATGCAATCAAGTGGGGAAGGGTGATATTATAACAATCATAAATAAACATATAGGTAACTAAAAGAAATCAAATCTAGGAAAAAAGAACTTAAGATATCAAGATGAACTGTAAAATGGAGCATAAAATTTATCATATTTGAGCAAAGTAAGACCATACATAACATTAAAAGCATAGATTCTAGAGGTACAACTCAAAAAAATAAAGAAAGATACTTATAAAGAGAAAAAGTTTAAAAGTAAAGAAGCATCAAGGTAAAGGATACTTAAGCATCTAAAAAAATCATAAGCAAAGGGTCTTAAGAGAATTTAACGTAGAACAAACTCTATTAAAGGAGAGAAAGCCCTAAAAATAAAAATGATAACTACCAAATACCTATGTACATGAAGAGAATTATATAAAATTGAGTCTAAAATATCATATTTGGTCTATCGAGGCCCATAAAAAGTTACTTATATGTAACCCAATTGATTGCAAAAGGGATGACAACTAAAGACATAATGGCTGAGTCGAGCCAAATGCACCTTGGGCATAAAGTTTCCTATATATGTTTTGTGTCTAATATGAAGTCTGGCTAACTTGAGATATATTTAAGAACCTAAACCAAAATAATTTATATACTTGGTGTAGTTCCTTAAATCTATAACTTAAAATTATATCATTTTTATCAATCATATAAAATAATATCATTTTAGTGGTAGGAGCTTAGGTCGAGCTTCGAGTTAGTCCTTATAATTCTGATCAACTTAAACCTAGTTTGTTGATTTCAAACTAGTAATGAAAATGAGTCAAAATAGGTTAAGCCTAGCTTGAGACCATCCAGGCATGGTTTGAGACCTTTAAAGGCAGCCTGAGCTTGAATCTAAGCCTAATCGGGCTTGGTTCATACTGCTGGATCTTGAGCTCAATAAGACTTTTGATGACCCAAAGACTGCTCCAAGTTTAAACTACCAACTTCCAACATAATAATTGATCTGACCTAATTAATTTCAACCTGAACCTCTTCGTCACATTGCCATTATTACTAATAGAAAACAATACAAAGCCAATCAATTTAGCTTCAATTGTAAACATCTTCGCTTGTGATAAAACACTTGCTTTTGATCTTGTTCATGGCAATGTTCTCCTCCTATGATGCATTAAAGACATATATCTATGAGCAATAAAAAAGACATTATTTTTATGTCTAAGAATGATGGTCATAGTCATAGCCTTTTTAGACACTTAAGATACTTAGTAAGATAATACATAGCCTACATAGATGCCACAATTTTGGATTAGTATCTAGCAATAACAAGGCTAACAATGTTGTCTAGTGCCTCTTGGTTGTTTAACCTATTCCCCTCCTCATCTTTCATCTATGTTAGGCCATCCATCATATTGATTTCTATGTTCCTACCTTATTCTTGATTTTAAGCTGCTCCTTGGAAATCGCAACAACCTTCTTCCTACATTGTCACACTTACATAAATGAAGCCTGTAGTTGTCAAGCAAAAGTGATCATATAAATTGTTTAAAGAGAATAACAACTAAGAAGACATAGAGAGTTTAAGGTTAATGTAGATGGGTTATCAAGATTAAATATATGTTGAGTTTCAAACTAGGTAAGACCATAAAGATTAACCCATAAAACTCAAGCCCAAGTTTAACTTGAAATATAAAAAAATGAACTGATTTAAAATATGTTTGGATTACATCGTAAGCTTTTTATCAACCCTTATTTGAGCTGGACTGAATTAAAAATGTCATCTTTAATGATAATATGACACTCACATAAAACATATCAGTAATTAAAAGAACACAAATATAAGAAAATGGACCCAAGATCTCTAGACAAAATAAGGCAAAATCTAACACCAAGAGCATAAATGATTAAAACATAAGTCCAAAAAAATGAAGGAAGAGATTTTTATAAAAGAAAAGCTTAAAAGCAAAGGATGATGAAGATGATGGATGCTTGAACCTTTTCAAAGAAAAGCAATAGCAGAGAATTTTCTTAAGATACTTTAGAGAGAGGTTAATGTATAAAAAATTCAATTAAGAAGAGAAATTCATAAAAATTAAAAAAACTATAACTATCAAAATACTCATGAATAAAGAGAGTACTAAACAAAATTAAATCCAAATCATCATCTCTATCCTAGTAAAACTCATGAAAATTTACTACTATATATCCTAATTAAGTGGGGTACACTAACAATATAAAACTAAAAATATAAAGGTAATAAAAAAACAAAGATCTAAGAAAATGTTTTTAATATCTTAAGATGAACTATCAAATGGAGCATAAGATTTATTATATTTGGATAAATCAAGACTAAATTATGAACACAAATGATAAAGACATTAATCTAGAGAAGTAAACAGATACATTTGTAAAAGATAAATTAAAAAAAAAAGATAAAATGAAGATGAAGGATGGTAAAACTTTAAGTTTTGAGAGTTTAAAGAAAGTTAAAAAAAAAGAAACATTTTCTTGAAATGTTTTAAGGGAAGTTGAAATCTTATCTAAGATAAAACATGGATGCAAATAAGAAGATTAGAAGCATACTAAATGATCAACTAGCTTGAAATGATATGTCTCATAAACTAACATTAAATTAATTAAAGATCCTCATTACATAATAAGTTATTGTATTTTATTCATGTTGTACTAGTCTTCCCCTAATTAAGTCATAAACTATTTTTTTATAATCATTATTATTATTTTTTAAAAGTTACAAATCTTTCTTGTCTATTTATCTATTTTAGAAAATATTACTATTATAAATTATGAAAAATATATTGTGACATTAATTTTTAAAAAAACTTTTGTTAAGTGTTTGTCTAGTTATTTTAACAAAATTATTACATAATTAATTAATACACATAATTTGTATGAATGCTCTGGTTCAATCTTAATAACAATGATTTCTATTAAAATAATTTAAGAGAAAATTCAAAAATTATTTTAATCTTTTAATATTATAAAGATATTTTAAAGTAAATATAAATAATTAAAGTATTCTCTAAAATAAGTAAAACCACAAGGAAGTGGCTTGTATGCTAATCCTTATTATAATTCAACACCATAGGAATGCACGAAATACATGTTTCATGCATTTATGAAATTCAAACAATAATAAATGATCAAGAGTTCCTAAATTCCGTAACTAAATGCTGCTGTACACCTTCTTCTGTTTGCACAATACACATGGACAGATCAAACCAAGGAAACGAATAGCTTATATTCCTTTGACTAATTTTTGATTAACAAGTTATAAGTATTCTAAGTAGTTCTGCTTACGAGTAACTAAAATTTACGAGTAACAAGCTATTTAGTTGAGGACTTAACCAACGCATGTTATATTACACCTTAACATGCATCAGTCTGTGGCAATTGCATGCCGTTTTTCTCCTTTTGTTTTCATTTTGAATCAGCAACACAGACATCAACTGATTAACATACATTGCTGAATCTAGTACTTACTTATATCTACATCATGCTTACCATATTTTTTTTCACATTTATAGATCTATCCATCTCTTGCTCATGTAACATTGTTACGTAGTGTTGTCGTCGGAATCGGTAATGTGAGGTCATAGAATGTTATCAACTCCCCCGGAACCGCATCATCAGTTAATCGCATGTTAGGTTTCGAGTTTAGTATAGTTTTGCTCGATCTTGTCAAATCGCTGACTTCGCTACCAGAGACTGAAGGTTGGATTCAATACCTTATTACAGAATCCAACTTGAACGACGACCGTTAAAACATTTTCTTGGATTCTTACGCTTTTAGGAGGAAGCTACACCACATGCATGGAACATTGGATTTCAAGGTGAAGGCTTAGTTCCACCACAAGTAAACTAGTTTTGTGTTCAAGATTCGTATAACCTAATTATACAAGACTTAACTTGATCTAAAATATTATAGCTAATGTTGACTAAATCGTCTGATTGATGATTATGTCTAGTAATTACTTAGTTTTTAAAAGAAGACTGACTTGATCTTCTATTGAAGTCAGTTGGGTTAATGATTTTTTTGCATTAAACTAAATTGACTAAGGAACTAATTGGAGGTAATTTCGGTCTTTAATTAAGAATCTTCGCCGTTGATATAGTGTGAAAGCATGGCTCATGCAAACTTTTAGTGCCTATTAGTTTAATTGCTTTCACATGTATGGTTGGTTTCCGAAATATGTGCCCATTTAAACTGCAAATCTTGCATGTTGGTTTATTTCAATCAAGGTTCATTAAATTACCTTAGTTAATTTGATTCAGCATAGTTTGGTGCTCTGATTATGGAGAATTAATAATTCTAGTGATACTAACCATAACTGTGGCATCAATTAAAATCTAGTCCCACCAAAAATTTAGGAACTACAAAAATGTTCACCTCTTATTATTTTACTCCATCAATCCTTTGTAATATATAATATATTATTATTCTTAATTTATACTGACATTTGAGTAAATTTACATAAAAAAAGTGACACATAACGTCACATTGTTACTCAACTTGTAACCAATATTTTAGTAGAAAACATCCATGAAATATTTTAGAAAATTCACACCCAAAAAATATTATATTCTTGATTTTAATAGCTTAACTATTTGGTGATCGAAATGCTTTAAGCATCATCTTCGAAATGAGTCGCTCAGCTCAACAATCACAATTAAGCTACTTTACCCTTTGCTTGAAACTTTAATTATAAGGAACAACCACTTTAAAATGTTGAATTAGTATAGAACTATGCATGATACCGAACTTGCCTAAAAAGGGTTTAGGTGAAAAGACAAGGGAGGAACAGGTTTTTTATCTTTTTGATGTTTGACTGTAAACAAATTCAGTTACGATACTAATCCTCTTTCGGATCTATAGCAAAGCAATTAAAACCATCTTTTTAGGATTCGAATCTTATTATTTATATTTAGTGTGTTTGTTTATGGCAACTTATGGAAGGTAAGATAAGGGAGGAAGTAGTGTGAATGTATAATTTGGTATGTTAGTTGACCATCAATCGCTCTGGAATCAATGTGGATTCTTTGTGGAATGCTTAACCCAAAAAGATTTAAGACATCTAGATCTAGGTTGCTGGAGGATGAGGAAAGAGGTAAATTACTACTTTAAGGTACAAGAGGGTGAATTAATTAATTACGAGTGCAATTTGGCGACTTAAATTTAGTTTTATAATATATTGAGAGTGAGTTTAACTTTATATTAAGAGAAGACCAAGGTAGACCTAAATTCTAGACTGTATTAATCTTGAAATTAATGTTTTTATCAAGGAAAATTACACAACTAATATATTTTTACTAATATTATAAATTAATAATTAACTATGATTAAAAAACTCAACCGATTTGACCGGTTTAATCATAAAAATCTTGAATTATTTAACTTTTCGGTTTGATTTTTGTTGTTAAAAATCAATAAATTTCTTAATTAATCCGTCAATTTTTGTAAATTAATAAGTTCTTATAAATTAAAATAAATCAGTTAATTTCATTTAACAATTTCTTTTTTCAATTAAACTTTAAATTCTTCGATAGATAAGAAGAATCTCTTTCAATCATATTTCAAATTCTTTAACTTTATTCAATATTGTTTAGCCAGTTCGGTTGAACCTTTTAAACCTCAAACCTCTTATATCATCAGTTAATTTTCAGTTTAGTTTTTAAAATATTGATAATTAATATAAGAAAAATCATTAGAAATAAATATATTTTCAATTTTTAAGTTTAATATTATTTCTTAGTTCAATCTTTTAACTACTAAATTCTTAATTCAAAATTTAAAATTTACCCATCACTCCAAATTATGATTCTATCACCATTCTTTAACCAAAAATTTAGGTGACATTCAGGTTAGATGGGCACATAATTCTCAGGTTAGATGGGCACATAATTCACGAAGTATAAATTTAATAATATTAACAATAAAAAAGTTGTCTTTAATGACGATAATAAAAGTAAAAGTAATAACATAAATATGTTTCAATGACTAAATTAGAAGTAATAGTTAGAAAGAAATAAAAACAATGCTAAGTTAAAAAAACTAAAAATATGTTAATTCCAACTCAATTATTAACCAAAGCAGTTGAAATAAGGAAACACCATCAAAAGTCATTATATCGATATGTGAGTACTAATTTGAATATATTTCTTGATTTGAGCACTCTTAGATACGCATGACATGTTTGTATTGATTTTGTTATTAAATTCAGTGAGACGATTTCCATGAATCAATGGATGACCATATTCATGGAAGTCAGTCAATAATAACAAAAGTAGCCTGTGGAAGTTGCTTTGTCATCTTCCAGTGTTGTTGGGCTATAAAAGGATGTCCAACCCCCCAGATTGTATCCATGCAGAGTGACAGATCTTAAAGCCCTTCAACGTGTGGCCTTGAGCTTGCATTCACTCTCACCCACCAGTCTCCCTCTGTCCAACTCTCTCAGGTTTGGATCTTCTCATCAAAGAAAAGTCACTTCCAACGCTCCGAATTAGCAACGCAAACGCTTCGAACCAGAAGGAAGCTTTTGTCCTTTCTCTTTTTATCTTTTTAGAAGACACAAGGAGGGTAGTCGAAGAAATGGAGAACGGTACCGTGAGAGGTGGAGAAGTACAGACCCCAACAAATATCACCATTAAAGGCATTCTGAGCTTGTTAATGCAGCATATAGATGAGACTGATAAGAGGAGTGTGATTTCACTGGGGATGGGTGACCCTTCTGCTTATTCTTGCTTCCGTACCACTCCTGTTGCTCAAGATGCTGTTGTTGATGCCCTTAAGTCTGACAAGTTCAATGGTTACTCTCCCACAGTTGGCCTACCTCAAACAAGAAGGTAACTTACTAATTATGCAATCTTTCTGCTACCATTTGGGTTCTCAACTGTAGTTAGCTTTTGTTAATGCAATCATATCGAATGTGTTTCTTGTTATTCAGAGCAATAGCGGAGTACTTGTCTCGTGATCTTCCTTACAAGTTATCAACCGATGATGTTTTTATAACGTCAGGCTGCACGCAAGCAATTGATGTTGCTCTGGCCATGTTGGCTCGTCCTGGTGCCAACATCCTGCTTCCAAAGCCTGGCTTTCCAATTTACGAGCTTTGTGCGGCTTTCCGGGGCATCAAAGTTCGTCACTTCGATCTTCTCCCAGAGAAAGGTTGGGAGGTTGATCTCGACGCTATTGAATCACTGGCAGATCACAACACTATTGCAATAGTCATTATAAATCCTGGAAATCCTTGCGGGAATGTGTACTCCTATCAACATTTGAAAAGGGTCAGTGAACCTACCTATAGGGTCCTAAATTTGAAGATTTAGTACATGCCAAAATAATATCTCTCTCTTTTTCATTTTTTCTGTATGGATTCAGATAGCAGAAACTGCTGAGAAGCTCAAAACTCTTGTAATTGCCGATGAAGTTTATGGGCATCTTGCTTTTGGGCGTAATCCGTTCGTGCCCATGGGAGTTTTTGGCTCCATAGTTCCTGTAATCACTCTTGGTTCTCTGTCGAAAAGGTGGATAGTGCCTGGATGGCGACTTGGTTGGTTCGTAACAAGTGATCCCTCTGGCATGTTCAGACAACCCAAGGTTAACTCTTCTATTTATGATTCACATACAATCTGGTATAACATAACTTCATTCGAAAGCCTGCTTGAAATTTTCCTAATTGATTAATCACAGGGCATTGAAACAGAATCAAAACATTTGTCTCTTCAAGGAACTTAATCTCCTCATTTTAATACTGGATGAGGATTGCATGTTACTCTGCGAATTTCATTTCGTTATAAAACAGTTTCTCTCTCCCCCTGACAGAACAATAGTTGTTAAGGAGCTTGACTTCTACGGAATGTACTTACTATTAAATCGCGTCCTCTTTTCTTTAACGTCTCCTTTTGAGTTGAGTCAAACCCTGAGTGTGCTCAAAACCTGGAATATTATAGTTTACCGAACTAAACACTGATTTTGATTCAAGAGAGTAATATACCGTAGAAAGCTTTAATGTCTTATTGAATAGGATTACCGTAATTACTGGGCTTCCTTCTCATTTCCTTCTCCACTATTTTGTCCTCAGACTGTTGAGCGCATCAAGAAGTACTTCGATATTTTGGGAGGGCCTGCAACATTTATTCAGGTCCGTCTGCGATTATTTGAACAAGTTGCTACTCGTTTCAGGCCTCGCTTTCAAAATAGTTGTGTACATCTGATAGTGTTTAAGATTTAGTGCTATAGTCTCAATACGCTTCTTGGTCTTTCAGGCAGCAGTACCTCGTATTATCGACCAAACTGATGATGTTTTCTTCAAGAATACAATAAAGACACTTAAGCGTAGCTGTGACATTTGCTATGATAAGATAAGGGAGATCTCATGCATTGTTTGCCCTTACAAGCCAGAAGGGTCAATGGCTGTAATGGTGAGGATAAACCAGAGATTTACTCATCTTCATATTACTTGAGTCAATTACATTACGTTGAAAGTAAGAATTTTTGAACGCAGATGAAGTTGAATCTTTCACTGCTGGAAGGCATCAGTGATGATATCGATTTCTGCTTCAAACTGGCCAAAGAGGAATCTGTTATTATCCTTCCAGGTAGAGCTCTTCCAATAGTAACAAAACATTCTCAAGACCCAAACAATCTTCAGTTTGGAGGCTAAACTTTTGATCACTGTCATAATTTACAGGAACTGCTGTGGGGCTCAAGGATTGGATTCGCATTACTTTCGCTGTGGATCCGGCAGGGCTCGAAGAGGCTTTGGGAAGGGTGAAATCGTTCTGTCAAAGACATGCCAGTCGGGTTTTAGGAGCCTGACACTCAAGATAGCTCCCAATAATCCTCTGAAAGATTGATGATCATGATGGAGCTACCAAGAAATTGTATGAATTAGAAATGATAAGAACTTATAATTTCCAAAAGAATACTTACCATGTAATAGTTCTCTTATCATATCTATTGATCTTAAGAAATATGCAAAATCTGTTTAATGCTTCTCAACAACGTTGATTTTCCGTAATTATTTTATTTTATTAGCTAATTATCATCGCACTTTATAAGTTAAAATTGTCTAATTCACATTTTCCGCAAACTAAGCCTCGGACTTGTCCTCATAAAAATACCAAATGCTCTGTTTCATGTTGTCTCGTTTGATGTCTTCGGCTCCACCAAAAATAAACAAGGCAGATAGGAGGAGTTGTCACGTAGTTTTCTAACATGTTTTGATTTTAGTTCAACCTTGTCCTGTTTATGATCGCTGACTTTCACCACAATAACATTTTGCTCCAAACAAAATTTTACTTACGATGCGTCCATTATGGTTTTATTGGAGCATTTGAGGATGATCACGCTAAAGATTATTAATTTATAATTCATTAGATACAAATCAGTTAGTTAATTAGTGTTGAACTAGTAGTCAAATTTTGTACAAATACAGAACTTAAACATAGCATTCGTGATATACTATCGAAAACCATTGGAGAAATTTTCAAAATTTGTTTCGTTTCTATCGGTTGCTTTGTCTGTGTGCAAGTAGTAGAAAGTTCCTGTAGAACATTTCATGATTTCAGAAGGAAGAAGTCTTATTGTCCATGGAAATTTCAGAGGGAGTGAAGATCCGAGGAGAGAAGCAACAGAAGACCAGAGGCTGATTCAAGCGGCAATAGCACGAGAACAAAAAATGCAGTGGGAAATGCTCCTTATGTAAGATTCTAATAATGCAGGGTCTGCCCTAGTGACCACTCCATAACACAAGATTAAATAGGGATAGACTTGACATGCATTCAGATGTGTACCATCCGTCAGACCCACTGCAGAGTATGTATAATCTTAGACTATCAGATTATATGAGATAGAAACTGACGGGATGGATGCCAACCATTGTTTATAATTCAAAATGGATCTTCAAAAATCTTATTCAGTTATAACACTCTAAGCTGAAGTAATTTCATGGTAAGAAGCAATCAAATCAAATATGAAAATTGGTTGAGTTAAAAGACCAAGCAGCTACTTCTTGCGCTTGAGTGGACCAGTCTTATAACCAGATTTGGTGGGCTTTCCCCATGGTGTTTGCGAGACTCTTCCAAAGCCCCCACTACTCTTACTTTTACCTTCACCTCCTCCATGAGGATGATCTACTGGATTCATAGCAACACCTCGGACAACCGGTCTTCGACCCAACCAACGACTGTGTCCAGCCTTCCTAAGCTTCTGATTTTTACGATCAGGGTTAGAGACTTGACCAATGGTGGCGCGGCATCTAGAATCAATCAGTTTCTCAGCACCTGAAGGGAGTTTAATCAAACAGTAAGCTGAAGTAGGCTCCTTCAATATCTTAGCAGAGGTGCCAGCAGCTCGAACCAGCTTGCCACCTTGGCCCGGTTTCATCTCTATATTGTGTATAATAGTGCCAATACGCATGGAGTTGAGTGGCATACAACTTCCAATTTGTGAATTGATATCAAGATGAAACTGTTGCCTCATCATATTCTCCCGCAATGACTGAGTATCAGTTGTATCTGGATTATGCCAAGAAAATCAGGGCTAATACATAGCATGTTTTGCATATTTGCTGACAAATAAATCTCCAAACTTTCAATTCTTTTAATTCTTATAGCAAATAATACTATTTGCGAAGAAAAAAATTAAAAACACGGAGTTGAATCAAAAGCATGCTGGATAACACTTTTTCCAGGGGAAATTGATTTCCTCAGTCAACCGTTAATTGCAGAACTTGAAGTTGCCATTCTTTAATAGTTTCTCCACAATGTTTAAGGATCATAAACAATACATAGAACAGAATTTGCAAATTTTCCCGAAGAGGGAAAAGTACCTGAAATCTCATAATTTCGACATTTCTAGGCTGTAGAAAGGAAACAACACATAACAACGGCAATCAATGTATATTGTAAGTCATAGCATCTAGAAACACACCTGACAATTAAAAGAGAATTTTAAAGTGAAATTCACTACCGAGCTAACCTCTGGGGAACACCTTACCGAGATCAATCGACTAAAATCAAGATAAGCTCGAACAAAGGGTAAAAGAAGAAAGAACGAAAATGCGACCCACAAAATCTTTCATAATTTCTTTTGTTTAGGCCTGACGACCAACATCAGCTCTAGGTATAGACTATAACAGTTTGGGTTATAATTTATAAAGAATCGAAAAGGTGCTTAAATTCTCAGGTTAAAAAATATTTCCTACATTTGCAAGCAATAAAAATTCCACAAAATCCGCCATCCTCAGAACAAAATATACATGGAGGAGAAGAGAAAAAGAATTAGGGTTTTGGAAGAGAATGATAGCAGAAGGAGGAGGAACCTGTGGTGAAATGGCGAAAAGCATTAGAGCCGCCGCCTTCAACTTGCAGAAGCCTCCGTAGTGGTAATAATGACCGAGACCTCCACAGAGCCATCGTCGTCTCCGTTCACGACTTCACTGCTGACCTGATTTAGGCTTTCGTTTCTATTCTCTTTTCCATTGTTTTCCCGTTTTGCCCCCCAAACCTTCACTGTAATTGCCACTGATTCTGTATCCTAAAATGTACCCTTTTCATTAATATTATCATATTCTTCAATAAATGGTTTTTTTGGAAGTGTACAATAATTCTCTAATTTTAGTTACTTAATAAACTAAGTTTAAAAATAAATAATTATTTAATTTAATTTAATTTAATCAATAATAAATTTTAACGAAGAGTATACATGCACTAACACACACCAAATTTATGAGTAAGTTCTTTAAGAATCCCTCTTCCAAAAAATTTAGTTATATATTTCTCAATCAATGAATATGATTTTTGAAACAATTATCTTAAACAATAACCACAATATTGTCATCGTTAAACAACCAAGTAAATTCAGAAAATAGACAATCTATAATTAAATACCAAAAACAAATTGCATTAATAACTATAGGTTAGTAATTAATTACTAAAAAAATCTTAAACTTTACTTATAGCCTGAATTTTAAAATATGATAATTAAATACCTAAAGTTTTAAATTTTCTTAAATATAGTCCGATGTTAATGTCTTCATTAATAAAGCTAATATGGCTAAGTTACACGTAAAATGCTAGGTGTAAATCAATTTTCACATTATAATATAATTAAATTAAATTACTTGTCATTAATTCACTTGAGAGGATTAAGCACACGGGGAAGGGATAAAATGATGAGAAAAATAAATCATCCAAACCGAAAACCAATCTTTATCCAAAAACATATATAAACCTTACAAATCAAGGTGAGACAATAGCCTAATTCTTTTTATCTTTCGTTCTTCTCTTGGTTGATAAAAGTTTATGTTTCTTATTTTATTTTATCCTATGCACCTCATCACCTCCTGTCAAAAACAACAAGAGCAATTTGATAAATAATTAACAATACTCCTTTTATAGAAGCCCTTCGTTATGATAATATCTCCAGACCATTGATGTAAAAATCAGATCGGACTACTCAGTTCGACTAAGTTAAGTATGAACTGGATTAGTTTTCAATTCAGTTTTTACTTTTAACCTTTATGGATGAAAACCGGCTGGTTAAATAATAAACTGACCAGTTTTCTCTGAACCGTAAAAACCGATTTCGTCTTCTCCTAATGCCTACACCAATAATGTCTATTTGTGTATTCTCTTAATGCAACAACATCTTCTTTACCTTAAGCTCCAACGTCATGTTGCTTGTCACTTTAGCTATTCCGACACTCATTTGGTCCTTAACGATCCCGATTGCTTTGTCGATCATGCTCAGAGCCATCTCAACCGTTGAATCGATGCTCTTCCTACAGTGTATCTAACCACTAGCAGGCATTCAACCTCAATTTCTTCCCTAGATTATTTGAGCATAAGAAAGGTGTAGAGAAATGAGTGAGAAGCTAATTTAAAGAAAAAACAAAGTAAACGAGAAAGAGTGGGTTACGGAGAGGATGTGGATGAATAACTACTGTAGATGAGATACAAAGATGTGGGAAGGACAACTATTAAGCTTGAGTTATCTGGACTGGACTCTGGATGCTTGCGTTGCGCTTGTTTGAACAGAGAGAAACCCAACTGTTAATGTTGGTGTATTTGACAAAGAAAAAGGTTTTGATACTCTACGTGTGAGATAGGTGACAATAGCTATAAGTGAACTGAACAATAATTAGATATGTCTTATAGGATGTGCTAAACGTCGGGATTTAACCCTTTTTTTCCAGAGGGATGAAAAATAAATATATGAATACAATTATGTGGGCCAATTATATAAATATATATAGCAAAAAGATGACACCATACAAAATTTAATAAATAAATTATAGACACGTTTTAAATTTCTTATACTAAAACCTTTAGGAATATTAAATCATGAATATTACACTATAATAAAATTATTTACTTATTTAAAAAATTAATCTTTATACGTTATATTCAAAATCTTAATATTAAAAGAATTAATTAATTAATTAATTTACTTTTAAAAATAAGAGTTATTATTTATTAAAGTAAATTTAATCAAACCAAAAAGTAGATTAATTCAAAATTTTACTTCTTATTTATTATATACTAGTTTTATAGCGGTTTAATAGTTGAACCTTTAAACCTTTAAATCTTAAACCTTTTTTTTTATCGGCTCGATGTCCGGTTCAAATTTTAAAACATTGCTCCAGACAGAAAGATGGTGCCTTTGAATTTAATGCTAGTGACAATAGGTTGTTACTTTCAGCATAACTCGCTCATATTGAATACCCTCCATTGGTATATTACTAACCACGCCAAAGGATGCTTCCTCACACCACCTATGGAACCTTTTAAGAAACCTCCTCCCTCTTCAATGACTTCCTTGTTGTTCTTCCCTTTATATAACCTCTCACTCTCCAATTTTCACTTAACAGTGGCAAAAGCCTCATCTTTCTCTTATTCTTCTTCTTCTCTCTTTGAACTCAAATTTTCACACTATCACTAACTTAACTTTAAAGGGGTTCTCTGGATGAATCTTCAACCTTGGAACTTATTAGACAACACTTGTTAATAGACTTTACTTTCATGGACAGTTTCACATTCATCAATAACCTTGAACTGTACACCTCTGATTCTAAGCAAACAAAGCCCGTTCTATTTTAAGCCGGTGAAAACCTACCATGATAAACATAATCATACCTCCTTCCAACATCGCAACAGTTAACAACAAAATTGAGACTACGAACTAAGAGAAGTATTACAGAGGTGTTCATTGATGACCAAGGGGCAAGTACATGATAGAGATTTGGTAGTCATCATAGGTTAAGAACTTTTTAGAGAGATAATGTAAGTTAGTAAGAGAACAGAAACTGAAAAATTTTCAAACAAAAGAAAATTGGAATTGTATTTAGAGTGAGTGAGTGAGTAAAGAAGAAGAGGGACTTTAACCTCCATCAAAATCAATTAACTTAGGGTTTTAGGTGGGTGGTAGAAGAGAGGAGAAGGGCATGTTAGGATTTTTGTTGTTTAATTTAATCTAATTAAAATTTGATGTGGATTTAGCATAATATATGACATTCTACATTTATCATAACATAGCTGACGTGATAAGTTAACGGAGACACTAATGTCCGACTATATTTGAGAAAAATTGAAATTCAATTATTTAATTGCCAATTTTTAAAGTTTATACTATAATTGCAAAATTGTGTAAAATTTATGATTTTTAATAATTAACCCTTAATTATATGAAAAGATAACTTCTATGCAAATAGATTTCATGTCCGTAATTCAATTTTAAGATCACGTTGTCCTATTCACGAAAAAATTCAACCTTACAACTTTAGAGATGATGTGAAAGGAAATACTCAATGATGTAAAAACAGGATCGGACCGGTTGAGTTCTATTGGGTTAAGTACGAACCAGACTGGTTTTTGATTCAGTTTTTACTTTAACCTTTATGGATGAAAACCAGCCGGGTAAATAAATCGGTCAGTTTTTCTGAACCGTAAGAACCGATTTCATTTTCTCCTAACGCCCACACCGGTAATGTATGTTCATGTCTTCTCTTAACGCAACAACAACATCTTCTTTACCTTGAGCTTCGACGTCATATTGCTTGTCACTTTAGCTATTTCGATGCTTGCTTGGTCCCTCACAGTCCCGATTGTTTTGTGGATCGTGCTTAGGGCCATCTCGATCGTTGAATCGATGCTCTTCGTATAGTGATTTAACCGCTACCAGTTGTTCAACCTCTGTTTCCCTAGATTATTTGAGCGTAAGAAAGGTGTAGAGAAAATGAGTGGGAAGCTAATTTAAAGAAAAAAAAGTAAATGAGAAAGAGTGGGTTACGAAGAGAACGTAGAGGAATAACTACTGTAGATGAGATACAGAGATGTGGGAAGGACAACTATCAACCTTAAGGTGTTTGGACTAGACTTTGGACGCTTGCGTTGCGCTTGTCTGAACGGAGAGAAACCCAACTGTTAATGTCGGTGTACTTGACAAAGAAAAAGGTTTTGACACTCTACATGTGAGATAGGTGGTGACAGTTGTAAGTGAAATGAACAATAATTAGATATGTCTTATGGGATGTGCTAAGGGCAGGGATTTGACCCCTTTTTTTTTCAAAGAGACGAAAAATATATGAATACAATATGAGGACTAATTATATATATATATATATATAGCAAAAAGATGACACTCTACAAAATTTAATAAATAAATTATAGACACATTTTAAATTTCATATACTAAAAACTTTAGGAATATTAAATCATGAATATTAAATTATAATAAAATTATTTACTTCTTTAAAA
>JAOQMM010000173.1:28638248-28655093 GCA_027563515.1 Erythroxylum platyclados
TCATTCAGTTATGCACATGCTTGTGCTCAGCATTATTGTCATTTTAGTGAACTGTATTGCAGTTAACTGATTTTGAAAAGTTGCTTGAGACCGAGTTTTTGAACATCAAGTCTGCTGTAACTCGAGAGAATCATCCACTAATGCGCCAATTTAGAGAGGCAATCTGGGTATGTTATTCCTGGAAATGTTAAGCTTTTCAGGAATTCTGCATGTTCTAATGCTTTTTGTTCTGTTTAATTTCTCTCATATCATATGATGAATAGCTTAACTTATATACACAGTATTAGTTTAGCATCTCTCTTCATTTTATTTTTTCTTTTTTTCCTGTTAAGGAAATAATTGCTTCAATTTTTAAAGTTTGCCACTTATCAGCACCGTCACATTTCTACCTTTTCATCTTATCTTTTATGGTGTTACGAGCTGCAGTTGCCGGTAGAAATGGTGACCTTTTGCTTTGGATTAGATAATGCAATTAGTAAGATTGTTCTATTTAGCATCACCTACATGGCCATTTGTTGGAAGCCTCTGCGCTGTGGAGGGAAATCAATGTTTTTTCTTTCCTGGGCACTCAATGTCAATTATGTTTCCTCTTACTTATGTTGGCAATCATATGTTATTCAGTGTTGAACTACTTTCTTATCCAGAATGTTCATCATGCTGGACAACCGATGCCAGGTGAAGAACAGGAAGATATTGTTATGACCTCTACCCAGTGCAATATTTTGAATGTCACTTGCCCACTGAGTGGAAAGCCTGTTATTGAGCTAGCAGAACCAGTTCGCAGGTTTTCTTTTTCTTGCTTAAAATTTATCTTTTATTCCATATAACTTCGACACATGATTTCCTTCATTTATGGGATTGCAACCATTTCAGCATATGGGCATTTTTGTCCTTTTAATAGCTGAAAATGTCACTCATTCTTCTTATCATTTGAATGTTTGAAGTTTTAAGGAAATAGTATATATTTCCTTGGATTAGGGCAATATAATAGCATAGCTAATTTGCAGATTATGCAATCCTGCAATTGTGTATTATGCTAATCTGCAAATGGTATATTGTCATCCAGAAAGTTAGAGCTTTGAGGCAACTTCTCAAAACATTTATCTTGCAGTGAATGCCCCATCGAAAGGGAGACTATACCAGTAGAGATATTTCCTAATGGTTATTGTTACAGCTTTTACTACCAAGATATGATTTATGAGTGTAGCACAGCTTACTCCAAAATGATTTCTTTAGGGAAAGGATCCCTGAATGAAGCAGTGTATTCATGTTATTTGGACTGCAAAGCTTATAATCCAAATCCAGAGATGCTTTGTCCTAGAGATGTATTTTAGCTGGAGAAGCATATCTGCTCTAGGCTCAACCTGCAATTTATCATTTTTCTTGCAACTTCTTAGATGTCCTCCAGGGCACCTGCACACGAGCACACCTTAGGTAGAAACTTGTACGAGCATTGTCATAAACTGAAAATTTGCAATATAGGAAGCCATATTAGAGTTTAGAGATACTACTGGTATCTCGTAAGTTTCTGTTGGTCTTCCTTGCTATTGATGATTGTAATTCTGAACATATCTTTCCTGCATCAAATTTTATGTAGTGTTTTAAAAAATGTTAAAAGATAGATGACGGCATCTATCGTAATTACCACTTCTACAGAATGTTAGATACCATTGCATTCTAGTTTCGGTCTTTGATTATACATTAAGTTTTGATGCTGACTGCTTATTGCCCTGCTTCAGTGCTGAGTGCAAGCATGTTTATGAGAAGAAGGCCATCATGCACCACATATCATCGCATCGGGGGCAAGTTAAATGCCCTGTGGCAGGTATTGCAGTTGTGTTTCTTTATACCTTGTTGAGCTTAGCCTAAGCTTCTAAATATGTCTTTTTCTTGGCAGCTTGTCCTAAGATTTTGCGAGCACAAAAGGTGGTTTGCGATCCAGTTTTACTTGTTGAAATTGAAGAAATGCGTTCTATGAATAGGCAAAATGCTACTGTGATTGAAGACTTCACGGACCTCAATGAAAGCGACACTGAGCAATTATAGTTACCACAACATTATGATTTCTCTTGTTGTTTCCCGACTATTCTATAGATGCGCGGACTCGAGAAAAAAGTTTGGTTTCATTTTTGGTGCAAGGGAGAAATGTTTCATTAAGCTCAAAAGAAAAAAGGTGAATAGTTTAATAGTCAAAGAGGCAGTAATATCTATCAGTTATCATAAATATAAGAAGTATTTACACTTTTCAATGTAAAACAAGAGAATCACCTATTGTAATTTCATTCTCTAAACTTCTTGTTATTGTTGCCCGTATTCTTCTCTTACAATAATAGTATATATGCCCAATCTTTCCAATGTTCTATTAGAAAACTGAAAGGGAGCCGTCTTCTATTGTGAGATGAATTTCCAGATGCGATGCAATCAAAAGCCATTTAAATGAAGGAAGAAAGACGTAAAATGAAGTCGAGATTTGCTATCAAAGAATTCCTTTTTTATATATTGGGACCAATAATTCCTATTTCCAGTATACAACTTCACCATACATAAAACGGTTTGTCATGGCTTAACATGGGAAATATTGGTTTCATGCATATCTCAAATCTGTCTGACCTTAGCTGTCATATAACTGATAGAGAAAACAATGCATATATCCCTCTTTGTTTCTTCATCAACGAAAGGGCCATCACATGGGTTATGCGCTGGCATGAGATGGCTCTAGCAATAAATTCTACTCTTAATTTCTCGGTTGTTAGAATTCAATTCCTCCCAATTTGGCATATAAAATCACATCTCGTCACCCTCTCTAGATGTATAAACTAATGGCCACGGCCTCCAAGTTCTAATTGTCATCCTAAATTATTGCTTTGGATGAGGCGTAAGCACATGGGGTCCTGCCCCACTTGGCCTGCTCTTATTCACCTCTGCATTGACATCACAATATAAAGATTACAAACACAGGAACTACCGTGTGGGTCTCTCCACTAGTTGTGGAAAAAACAACAATGGATTCTTTTCAAGACGACTCTTTCCAGCCCTCTTCTAGTATCCATGAAAAGGGTGAAGCTGTTCATGATCTGTTGGAGGAAGGTTGGTTCTTCGGGAAATTGCTTAATAGCAAACCAAAAATGTTTAGGTGCTATTCTGATCCTTCACCAAGCTTCGGTCAGGGAACTTCAGAAAACAATCCATGTAAAGAAAAGCCATCATCCTCCTCCGTCAGGAAAATCTCTGCAAATCTAACTCGGGCACCATCCTTGCCACCTTGTATAGGAAGAGAAGAAAGAATTCACGAGAAAGAAAGCAATAGTGAAATCAGTAAGTTGACAACGCAACTATCAGATATCTGTATATTTAATGAGAAACAAAATGAATTATCAACTTGCACAAAGAAGAAGGTAGTGATTCAGGAGAAAGAAACTCAAGCTCCAAGGGACAAAAAGCGCAAGGGGCAACGATCATCGAGGCAGAATTTGCTAAGAACGCCATCTCTGCCACCCTGTATAGGAAGGGAACTAGAAGAGCTTGAAGACAATGAAGGTGACATCACAATGAGCAGATTGATCCGGCAAGCAATGCCCAACACTTGGGCTATCCAGCCTCGGAATCGTGCCCCAAACAAGGTACCGACTGATACTGTGATATAATAACCTTTACTCCTTTTCTGATAGCACCGTAATTGCATACTAGAATTTGTTTTCTTTCAAGTAGAGCATCAGTTTTTTTTCCCCGAGTTATTTGATTCATATGATCAATTGAAATGGGTACCGATTATAATATTTCTCTTTGTAGGCCAACATGTTGGTGTAACTGGTGTTCATATTTCCTTTTCAGGGTATGATTCAAAGTTCAAGCATGCCAAAATACAGAACATCAAGGACCACAGACATGGAAAGCTTTAATGCAATTCGGCCAAAGGAAACAAGGCAACAGCTTAAAAGGACAACGTCAATGAAGATTCCAAGGGACCTGGAATCGGATGAAATCCAGGGTTTCAGGGACTTGGGGTTCACTTTTGACAAAGGGGATTTGAACCCAAGGGTAATCGCCATACTTCCTGGTTTACAAGATAAGCAAAGTGAGGATCATGCTGGTCAAGAACAGGTAAGAAAGCCTTATGCTTATCTTTCAGAGTCATGGTACGGGCAAAGCTGCGCAACTCCAATTCCAATCTGTTCTTTCAAGAATGCAGCACAGGATATGAAAACACAACTCAAGTTTTGGGCCAGAGCCGTGGCTTCTAATGTCCGCTAGGACTTCTAACAGTTGACCAACTGTAACTAATGTAACAAACAAATTTCAGATGATCCTTTTTTTTTTAATTTCAACTAATTAAACTGCTTGATTTTCTTACAATAAAGCTGAGACGTCAGCGTATCTGATCAATAATAGATTACAACTCAAGTTTTAATTTTTTTGGAAGATAAAAAACAGAGAAATAATTAAATAATATTTTATACATGTAGAATTGATGTGTTAAAACTGATTCTGCACCCACAAAAGGAAAAGGGCAAAAGTGCAGAAGATATTTTTAGAAAAATCCAGAGATAAAAGAGATAGATACCCTACACTACAGAAGGTATTTACCAAAATAGACTCACAATTCAATTCACAATAGTTGTAATCAAAACATCCATTCCGTTGCACTCCCTCCACTCTTTTAACTAAAACCATCAAAACCAAATGTTGCAGTGTCACCACCAACCTCTGACCCTCACACTCGCATTCACTACCCCCCACCATATCTATCTTCCATCCCTCCACCACCATTCCCACTCTCTTCTCTTCCACCAAAGACCCATCACTCATTTCTCTCTTTCAGCTCTCCCTCCTCACTCTTCCCTTCCATGGCTCACCGTCGCCGACGACTCTCCTGGAGAAACTGGTCCTATAGACCTTCCTCTCTCTTCCTCGCCCACCATTTTCTCCACCACCGATGACCCTTCTCCTCTCCAGGTCACCACCAGCGTCCTCCTCACTGCTGCCATCTCTATCTTCCTCTTCCGCTCTATTCGCCGCCGGGCTAAGCGCGCCAAAGAACTGGTATTCAGAATTTAAATCTTTGTTCGTTTATAGGTTGATCAGCTTATTTTCGCTTCAATTGTTGATAAATTGGTTTTGGGCATTTATCTTATGTTTAAGGCTGGAAACTTTTGGAACTCTTCTGCTACATTTTGCTACATATCGTTAATGTTTCTCTTCTTCTTTTATGTGTTAAAATTCAGTTTGTAGTTTGTCCGAAGTGGGTTTTGTTGGATATATGTGTAACTATGATCCTTTAAGTGTCATGTATCTTTTTTTTTTTTTTTGGTTATCTTATTCCACAATTTGATGTCTTTCGAAGAACCAATTTTGGTGGAAGGAATCTGTTCTTTTTTTATTTTAAATATATTTTCCCTTTCTCTATTTTAGATGCTTTCATATGCTTAAGCTTAAACTACTCAGAGCTGAATCTTGATGCTTGGCTTTCAGTTTGATGCATTGTTTCTGCCAGAACATGTGGTATCAGCTTCGGATTAGTTTTATATCGTTCTACTCTCGAGGCCTCACGTTTAAGGCCTGAGACTTCAATTTCCAAAATTGGCATCTAACATGCTCTTTCGACGACTCTCTTTGGACTAGAAAGAGTTGGATAATTTATCAACCTAATTCAGTTTAGTCTCAATTATGCTTTTTGGTTGAATTGAATTAGTTTACATTATGATGAACTGAAGCATAATGTCCTATATACCAATGTTTAGTATCTTCAATCCACTCTGAAATTTGAGGTTGTGATCTTGTGTTACTAGAGATTAAGGTCATCAGGGGAAAATAAATCATTGAAAGAGGAAGCATTAGCCAGTTTAACGGCAATGGCTCCAGGTGCCATAGCATCCGAGAAAACTCCTTCACCTGTACAGGCATTGCTAGGTGGAATTTCTGCGGGTGTCATTGCACTTATACTTTATAAGTTCACCACCACCATCGAGGCTTCTCTTAACCGCCAAACATTGTCAGATAATTTCTCGGTTTGTTTCACATCCAATGGTCTTTGTTGTTTTATGCAAAATTATGTCTCCATTCAAAACTGTAATGTTTCAGGCTATTAAACTTACTTTGATGTTTTATTGTTATGTTTGAAGACTCTGCATCAAACAGTAACCACATGATTCTCACACCCTGTTCTTTTTTCTTTCTTTGGTTCAGGTACGCCAGATAACAATAACCATTAGGTAGCTCCTGCCACTACTATCTTCAAACATAATGCTACAATTTTGTAGGAGAGTTCTGATATCTGTCTACTTTTTGCAGAACTATTGTGAATGGATTGTGCTACCTTGCAACATGTGTTTTTGGCGTCAATTCTATCGGTTTGTTTCTTTACTCTGGTCAGCTTGCCATCAATTCTTTCGCGAAAGGTGAAAATTCTGCAGAACAAGGCACTCAGCAGTCAACTTCACCCGATTCACCATCTGAAAGTCCTACTGCTGGTGCTACATCGAGGGACAGCCAGGGAGATCAAAATCCAGATGATAGGCAATAGTGAGAAAGAGAATCAACTGTAATTTAACAAAAATAGCTGTCTGTATCTAATTTGTGTAAAGAAACAAGAGAGTAACTTATTATGGCTTTGCAATCTAATCCTTTGTTTCACAATGCTGTGATCTAAACGACTTTAAGTAAATTACTTTTTTATTTCCCTTGGTTTATAATTTTCTCGTATTAAATACGAAAATATGTTTTTAAAATAGTAAACTTAAAATATTTAAAAAGTAAAAGACACGCATATCCTTTATCCTCCTATATACTCATTTCATACGCTCTGAAACGCAATCAAAGTGACACTTGACGTATCGTTCAACCGTACCTGGAAAAACCTGAAAAAGCCTGAGTGAGTGAAAAACAAGAACGCACTCATTTTTTACAATTTGCCTTGGAACTTGGTCAGAAGTGAACAGGCCATTCTTCCCTTAGCTTAAAGGAAAACGAATGAATGAAATTACCGATAAAGGCACAAAATTAGAAGAAGGAATTTGCTTGGAATTTATGGAAATTTAGAATATACAAACCCCATAAATTAACACACTTCTTTTTTAACTACGCTTTAAACAACCCCAGCCGCGCCGACTCCAAGTGTAGCCGCCCTATGCGGCTCCATCTTCCTGTTCTTCCAGAAGCAGGTCTCCTGCGCATGTTTAGCCGCCGACCTCATCGGCTCTGACTTGCAGCGTGTGAGCATTACCGGTTCATAAGCCCTGCCGTCCATCAGTTTCTGTCCGGTCACCGTCGCCATAGTCTCTGTTCCGGCAACCCTACGCGGCGGCTTCGATGGATATGAACAAGAGGACCTCGCCGGCTGTTGTAGGGTACTGTTGGACGGCGGCTGGGGATTGGCGTTGATGGTGATTTTTTTCTTTGTGGCCTCGTCATAACCGCTCTTTTTGTTGATCGACGGCCTTGAATGCTCTGGCAACCATCTTATGAAGTCTGTAGTGCATACCCATGTCTCCTTGGAAACTTCCATTGACAGCTTGGGCTCACACATCATTAGAAGTAGGCAATCGGGCAACAATGGCTGAGTTTCACTCTCTTTTGACTTGTTACTCGTTTGACCCCCTTGGCATAACGGGTCTTCGGGTTCGGATCTTTCTTGGCTCGTCATCTCCGTCAACTCTCCTTCGACCATCTCTGCGTTGGTCGTTTTTTCTACCGTTGATACTGGTAGTTCCCGAGCTTCAAGAACTACAGTTTCGGGTGGTTTTTGTTCTTGATCTTGCATGTTTTGGCCTATCTCTTCTTGAAGTTCTTGTTTCAACTCTACTGACAGTGCTGAACTTTCTTCTGCATGTTCTTCTTCTTCTGGTTGCTGTTCTTGACTATCTCCGCCTTCTCGAACTTGAATAATCTTTTCTTCATTTTCAGGACTTTGCAAGTGTCCTGGATCTAGAATTCCTTCAACCAAAGAATCGCGCAATGAATTTTCTTCTGCTATAAGTGGCTGGTTCACGTCCTGTTCTTGGTTTACATATGAAGAATATACTAGTTGGAGTTCAACATCTGAGCTTTTCTCTAGGCTTTTTCTATTACCATTTTCAGGCTCCAAAAGATCCAATCTTTCTTCAGTTTCCTGATTTTCTTCAGTTTTTTCACAAGAACACGACATTTCACATGCCATGACTTCTCGTTTGTGTTCCATTTCTTGCTCAACTTTGCTTTTCTCATGTTCGTTCTCATTCCCACCATCTTCAATCTCTTCATTATCTTCCACTGGGGGCACAGGGGCTTCCCAAAACTTGTTAGCAAGAGCAGCCATTTTCACAGGATCAGATCTGCATCTCATAAGCAACAGAGCATTCTTAGGTGGAATGCATATACTAATTCTTGGTTCCTCTTCTTGCACACTCCCACTTCCTCCCTCAAGGTTTTCATCTTTAAACTCAATCTCCTCAAACACGTGCCTCCTCCCTCTCTCCGTACTACTTTCTTCCCTTTGCTCATCTTCCCCCACCACCAACTCTATCTGTCTACCCTTTCCATCTCCTTCCTGCACCGCCACGAGCCACCGAGCGAACACGGCTCCACACGAGCTGCCGTTCTCTGAGTGTGTGGTTGCCTTTTCTTCCTTCTCTTTCTCGCTTGCCATGCACGACGATCGACAAGGAAGAAAGCAATTGAATTCAGCCCCAAAAGCTCTTACAGCTTCACATATTGTCATAGGCAAATGTACCCATCTCTGGTTTCTGTGTGGTAAGCATTCCTGAGGCTGTTGCTGGTTCAGAAAATGATGGTTTGCAAGGCTCTGGCTGTGATCTGAATTCCTACTCGCTTCAACGTTCTTGTTGCTGTTGTTTTGCTCTATTCTTCTAAAACTCGCTTCTCCTCTACTTTTGGATCTTGTTCTCAGTTTATTGCTCTGTTTCTTGGTCTTGACCCTCACTTGACCAATACAGGTTACCTTAGGAGAAGTGGGTTCGGGGTTTTCAAAAGAACCGCCTCGTTTCTTGGCATTGGTGGTAGGGAACATAGGCGAAGCTTGCCCACCTTTCATGCTACCGTTGCTTCGCAGCCTTCGACTGAGGGAGTTTGAAAGTGAGATAGGCGTTGGCTCTCTTGCACGGCCAGGGCTGAGAAGCGACTTGGAAGATATCCTCATGGAAGAAGAAGACGAGAGGCGTGAAGTGAAGCAAATGAAGAGCTCACTTGTGGTGGTGCTATTGATGATATTGCTGCGATGGGACCTATCCGCTGCTTCCATGAGATTTGTTTTCTAGCTGTTCTGTTTTCACTTGTTGGATCCCCTGGTCATGTCAAATAATTCAAGATTTTGACAGAGAGAAAGGTGTGGAATCAGTGTCGTGTGGTTATGACTTATGAGAATGGTGGGTGCGTGTACTTGTGGGTATGGAAGAGTTTGCAGAGTACAGAAGAAACGAGAGAGGGAGAGTGGTGTTGAAGAAATTAATATCGGAGGATACGCCGTGATGAGAGGCAGAACTCAACTGCTGAGCTTTAGGCTTCTGTTTCGTTTAAATGGCACGTGCATTTGTTGTTGCCTCCATCAAGAGAGTGTGTTGCTGTCTGTGACCATGAATTTTCAGCTGACTAACAGCTATTTATGCTTAGGTTTCTGTAGTTGGATGGAAAAGCAGAAGAAGGGAAAGTGTGATTGAAATCCCATCCCCCCATCTCATATTAGTGAAGTGATACTTCAAACTCCAAGCGCATCTGTTTTTCTTTAACCAAACCTTCTTCCTTCACAGCCTTACTCGTCGCATGAACGTGGCCAGTTCACATACAGCACTATAAAGCACTAATAAAACCAAAGCAAAAGGGCAATTAGGGAATTTGATGATTTTTGTCTTGGGAAAGCCACTGTCTCTTTGTTCTTGCCCACTTTTTCCGTTCTGAACCAGCACTCCTCTCCCATCCAACACCACAAAAGTTTCGCCGTTTTCTTGCAGCTAAAAGACAAAAAGTGGCAGTATCGCAATTTAATACGAAAAGAACGGGCCTTTTAAAAATTAGTGGTCACATGGGACCAAGCATCGAAAAAGACAATCCAGGGGTGCACGTGACCATACGGTCTTTGATCAGAACTCACAACTAATCATGACTGGTCTATCCACGCGCCACTGTTTGGAGTGACCTACGCAGCGAACTCAATGAACCTTATGGTTTTAACGGGAATGATGATAACGGAACTATAAGTGGGGTCAAAGGCAGGGAATTTGACCAAACATTATGCTCCACAAAAAAGACAAAAAGGATGATGCATCATTTACCATAAAGCATGAGATTAATAAGCCTCGACAAAACCAGCATTACAGATTGAAGATCAGATCAGGTGGTCCAGTCGCAGAGCAGATAGAGTTAATAATAACGCTAACTTCTGACCTGTCGCTGTCTGATGCTGTGCATACATAATATCATATCACAACTCCAACTAGCTTCACCTCTTCACATGGAACCTAGGAATGAATGATTCTACTATTTTATTTAATTTTTATATAGTGTTTTAAGAATTATATCGTAAGTTCCACGATATTTGGAATTAAAACATAGTCCCCCGCACAAATCTAATAGCTCCATCTAAAATATCATACTCAACTTTATAAAGATAAGAAGATAGTTTTGTAAGCAGCACAAATGCGGCTGCTTTATCTGCTATAAACTCTCAAATATTCACTAACAAAATTAAACTACAAAAGTTTTGCTAACAGAAGGTCCTCTTAACATTTACAGCTTGGGAATCGAGGATATTGGAATTTTCACCCACACCTATACAAAATGTGACGACTTATTGTGCAGAACATGTTCAGGATGCAGGATTAACTCTTAATCTAATGGAGTAGAACCTACTTTACAGAAAGGATAGAATGAAATTTGATAGCTGTAAGTTCAAGAGAAAATGTTGAGTAAGAGTTCACAGGAATTTACTTCAATCAAATTCCAGTACCACCTTGCCAAGGATTTTCTTTTTGTCCTTAGCCTCGTGAGCCTCTCTCACTTGGGTTACTGGAAAACATTTTTCAACAGGTATTTTCAACTTCCCAGCTTCAATTAGCCGCCGGATCTCAGCAAGGCCATCTGGATCAGCCCTCATGTATGTCCACCAATATTCTGCAATATCAAGGTAAAACATGGGCACAATTACATTTGGTTCTGGTAAGCTTTACCAGGAACCATCACCTAAAAATAGCATCATCAATGAGGTGTCTTAGAAACTTGGAAATCATTGCTTTGAAATTATATGAAGGACGGGTTTAAGAACTGACCTATTAAGGTGTATTAGAAACATGTTGGCTAGTGAATACTAATACCTAGATCCATAATACAGATGATGTAACAACATCCCATAACTTGATACAAACATAACGTCTTGAAAACCTAATCCCTTCAAAATGATACAGTGAACAAGTTTTCCATTTTAACATGAGAGATTTATACATCATCCCTCAACTGATGTTCAATGTCCATGGCCTTGGTATAGTTGGATATCCAATTGCCACAGCTATGCTGAAGACTGTTTTGAATGGCCAAAAAAAAAATCCCATGATTGCCGAATCCAGTTTTTTTTAATCATGCCATGTCTATAGAACAGTTTGTTACTTCAGTCTACAAGAGGAATATGTATCAAGAATGAGTAATACAACTTGGATTTTTCCTTCACAAAACTTTGTACCAATTGGCAGCTCATTCATAGCACAAGTAAGTACTCTTACCTATCCCATGAGAGTATCGGTACTGAGCTTGCTTCTTCAGTAAAATAGCTGTAGCAATGGGAAGTCCAATTGTCAGTCCATACCTATCTGTCAAAGATGCTGCCTCACCCTGGAAACCAAGAAAAGTTATCCTTGAATTTCAATATGACTATAAAAAACACTTTAGAAACCAGTTACTAAGAGAAGCAAACAATAAGCTTGTGTTGCTCACCTGAAGTGTCATATAGTGTCCACCTCTCTTCAGAAAGTTTATGCCAATTCTTTCTGTCTCTGGGACACCAATGGTGTCCAAGACAGCATCAAACTTCCCCTTTATTGCTAGTTCTATGTCCTGCATGCCAAACACGTAAACAGAAACATCATTTCAGGTCCTATATTGGATATCTAAAGTTTCCACATTGAGATAGATAAGTAAAAACTTGAATAACTATCAAAAGAAAGACTATTTCACACAATGTATTTTATACAGCATATTACTGATTGTGTATTTTTCGAAGTACTCAATATCAGAATTTAACTTTTAACTTTAATCAGATCATGTGTTCAAGATCATAAAATATTGGAACCTGAAAAGTATAGAAGATAAGAAGCTTATTTGGATTTCATCTAAAAGAAATTACTTATATTAGTACGTGCTTGAAAAGACAAGGCAAGAGAAAAAAAGGTAAAATGCATGTTATAGGCATAGGTAGATTGAATACTAAAAAGGGTATGTGTTGATACCGTAATACTGAACTTTCATGGACTGTGCCCAATGAAAAATTGAAGTTACAGGTACTCTTACATTATATAACACAAAACAAGAATAATTTCTCTGTAGTGATAAGAAATATAACTGCTTTTTAAATCACCTCAGCAACGTAATCAACTGCCTGCTCAGCACCAGCTTCCAGTATCCGATTTATGCTTTGACTTCCACAAGTAGTTGCAACATGACACCCTGCAGCTACAGCAAGCTGAATTGCTGCGAAACCAACTGCTCCGCCACCACCAACTACCAGTAGCCTTTGCCTATGAAAATGGGATTGACAAGCCAATTTGAGGAAAACTAAGGGCAGTTTGTGGTATGCATATGGTTGGTTTCCACAAAGTAACGACAGTTCACCACAAACATATAGGATCTTCCACATTCAGACATCATATTCTTGTCAATTTTCAAAAATAGAAATAACTGCCGACCACAAAGAATGAGGAACAGAAGCACGATTAATACCTACACTGCAATGTATGGTTGAAAATTATTGCCACAATATGATGTAAATAAGGTTCTCAAAGCTGCCTGTTTGTTTAATATTTGAGTCCTCAATCGAAGTTCTTAAATAAATCAGAGTCTCAAGAGTGAAATTTAGCATGCACAAAAGAAGACATTTGCACTTGCATACTTGCATCTTGTATGGAAAGTGAAGAACTTAACCCTACAACATAGTTAAAGCTATAAACGAAGTTGAAATGCTTAAATGCCTTTAGATTTCATCTAATACCACGAACTTCACAGGCATGTTTGTGCTAACACAGAGTAATTTTTAAAATTAACAGGGAAAAGAAGGACAACTCTGTCTGTTCAATGAATTGGAATTATATACATTGACATTTTAAAGTAAAGGAGTTATTGATTGCAATAAAGGAAGTATCATGCTGAAAGTTTCTGTATGAATACCCATTGCCAGAATAACTCTAAACAATTGCAGATATTTTCTAAATGCTCTTTGCTTAATATACCAGCTGCAAAATTGAAAAACTCTGGTCATTTTTTACTTTTTACTGGAATCATCGCATATGATTGTTTGCACCTAAACTGGATTATCAATGGGAATATTACAGCAAAAAATGATGCCATAAATGCACCTCAGAAACATATATGTGGCATTAAAAGAATACAAAGGAGAACCCGATCACAAACACAATGCACAAGCAGATATACATGTCATTAACATGAACTATAGGAACTTGATTTGAATTATAAAAAGAATCATCTTAGCAAATAATACCCCTCAGATATCTTTGCAGTACTTCTCAGAGCACGCCATGCAGTTAGGGCAGCAAAAGGAATAGCACTTGCTTCCTATAACACAAGAAAGAGCTTTCAGAGGTCCATTTCACAAGGAAATAGAAAGAAACAGAAGAGGAATCAACAAAGTAAATATATGAATTGAATTAATCTAATGGAACAGCAATGAAAATAGCAACATGGAGGAAGGGCTTGGATCTAATTCTCGCTACATAACAGTGTATGTGCTCAAGAGTAATAAATTTAAGAAAAAGAAAGAAAGAAAGAAATTATGCTTGCACAGCCAAATGTGGATATATTATTACATTTGTCTACAAAGACGTAAAAAGAATGCTACATAAGTTTTAAGGGGAGAAATGCAACTGTTTAATCTGCCACAAAAAATTGTGCATTCAACAGTTTTTTAAGGTCATGACCACTTAGACAACATGGATGACATAGAGGCATGAAGAATCAATGTAAAACCGGAAAAGTGCAACCAAGTAGAAGAATTTTACACCAAACGAAACTATGGCAGTACCTACCACATGTGTAATTGATGATGGTTTTACAGTAACTTCCTCTTCTGGAAGAACAGCATAGTCGGTGTAAGTGCCTCTCACAGCAGTTGGATGCAATGCACCAAAAACCTCTTGCCCAATACTCAGGGAATGCACTGAACTTCCAATAGCTGCAACTTCGCCACTGATATCACGACCCAAAATAATAGGTAGAAGTGGCTCGAATATGGAACGGCCATAGCCTGATCGCATCTAAAAACATGAAAACTCCTGGAACATTAAATTGATAATCATTCTGGCATAGAGGGGATCTAAAGCATACAAGGATGTTCTAACTTTTAGTATGCATAAAATTAATCAACAGTGTAAGTATGGATGAGGATCCAATAATTTTCCAATTGAGTTATGGTCAAATTCCTCATACCTAAATTTGATAGCACCGATCTATTTCATATAGTAGAAGTCTCTACTTAAACAAATTGGCACTACAACAGTTTGATTTCTCTGAACATCATCAATTTCACTAAAACACATTGCAACGTCATAATAAGATCTATATCAGATTTCCCAATATTTCTTATCTTCTAAATCCTACATTACCATCTAAAACTCCAGTTTAAAAATTCATCAAACTGGATCCTTTCACGTGCTTCCTTTCCACTTCTAGAAATGTATCATCCCTTACCTGAGCTAAAGTAGGCGCTATCTATATTCAGGTTCAGTCATTTCTATCAACCACCTCTCTTATTATTTCTAAAATTTACATTACCCAAGAATTTACATAACTCGAGCATCCGAATTAGTAATTTCGATCAATTCCAATTCCAATTCCAATTCTATTGTTATCTCAATCCTCTATCGACTCACCCACCACATTTTCAATCAGAAAAGAATCAGCAACCCATTAAAACCAGCACAGAAATAAACAGAACCCTTGACCAAAAAATATAAAAACAGAAGTTTTATGTCACCCCTTTCAGAATGAAATTACAAAAAAAAAAGAGTAATGGCACTGACTCTGGTATCAAGAGGATTGATAGACACAGCCCGAGCACGAACTAGAACCTCGTTGGGTTTGAGTTGGGGGACCTCCACATCATGCCGGAGCTCCATCACGTCCGGCCCACCGAACCGGGGAAGCAACACCGCCCTGCAACTGCTAACCGCAAACCTAACCAACCCCAGTTGCAAGAACTGTCGATGATCATAGTTTACACTTCTGTTTTTTAAGCTTTGAGCTCTCAAAGTTAGCATCTTTTTGTTTTGCAGATGTATAAGGTCACATATGTCTATATGGTATAAATGAGAGAAATAAACAGAGGAGAGAGAGAGAGCGAGCGAGGGTTGTGGGGAGGACGTGTACTTGTTTGTATCCGCAAGTTGTTTTTGTGGAATGCTCCTTTGCTTGCTACTTCTTCCGGTTATTTGATTCTGTTGGAGCCATTGCAATGCAAGTTCTATCTTAAAATTATTAAAATAAAATGCAAGTTTATTTAGAAAAAACAAGACTTATGGCCTAAAAAATAGCAACATTTTATCAAGTTTAATTAAGGAATTAATTACTTTGTAGATAAAAATAAATTTAATTAATTGATTTTATTTTAATAAGATTGATCCTTTTTACTAAAATGAATAATTAAATAAGCAAATTTTACTTATAAACTAAAATGTATTTGATAATACATAATGAAATTTATATATTTTAAGATATTTTAAATTTAAGGAAAAATCTGAAAAAAGAAAATAATAAATAATACATGTCTGAATTTGAAAATAAAGATAAAAAATCAAAATCCAAACAAGCCGTAAACTCAGTTATCCGTTCCTGAGTTCAAAGAAACGATCCCCAGCTCTTCAAAAACTAGAGAATGCAGCTTCAGTTCCAACAATGCATGATTCAGTTTCCTTCTTAGTTCAAAGTACTCAAAGATAATAGAAGTAAATATCTGCTATAGTTTATTGGAAAGCAGAGATTAGTAGTGGTAAATGCCTAGAATATTGCTCTTAATGGAACTGATAATAACAACACATTCATATATTGATTCTCATGTTACAGATCTTAATCCTAGCCAAGAGGACTACATTACTAACTTAAGGAACCATTGGCATGTCATCCCTGTACAAAATTCTTGTTTTCGCCCAAATCCAATGTTTAGAAGGGAGACAAGCTCATGTGAGAATTACGAAGATGCCTTTCATCAACCTACTGTTTCAAGATAGGAGACCAAATAGAATGAACTGTAGCCCAACCATTTTCCTTATTCTTTGTTCTCTCCTGAGATAACGGACGCTGTGCTTGTAGCACCTATGTTATGTGAAGAAGCAACAGGGCCACTGTTAGACGCAGGATTGGCAAAATCACTAGGATTTCCAGGGTTGGCTGTAATGACAGGTTCAGAAGCTTTTGGCTCCATAGTTGTTGTTTTCACAGTCGGCGAGACATTAGGTGGAATACTTGGATTTGCCGTTGCGACATATGCATTATTTTGCTTCTGCAGTGTTTGGGTGGTAGGGAAAGCAACCTTACGGGTATTTCTTGAAGGATCTATACTCGGTTTGTGATGGTAAGTAACTGCTGACTCATTGGCAGCATGAAGTTGTTGCAACCTATAATCAGTTTCAGGCCGACGACAAATCT
>JAOQMM010000173.1:28715157-28725960 GCA_027563515.1 Erythroxylum platyclados
AGTTACCAGTAAACAACTATGCATTCGGTACATCTCTACAGCTAGTCAAATTGCAGACGTACTTACCAAGCCATTACCGAAAGCTCGTTTTCTATTCCTTCGCAGCAAGCTCTCTGTCTGTCCCGACCAGTTTCGCTTGAGGGAGGGTATTGGAGATAATTCTCCACTCATAGCTGTAAAATCTGATTCGGTTGTTAAATAGGTTACACATATCCCTAGAAATCTTCTGTACTTAGTTATCTATTACCTCATGTAACTCTATATATTAATCACATAAACTGAGCTGTAATCTATCGATTTTACCCAGATCAATCCATCAGTATTTCCAATCTATTATGTAGTAATAGAGTTTAGTTACCTATAAATTGTTTTCTCGTTAGTTAATTTTCATCAGTTTTAAAAGTAAAATATTTTAAAACTTATTCTTCATAAAAGAAGACGGTAGTAAAAAGAAGTTTATCTTCTCATAATAGAAAATGATAATAAAAATTTGGGTCATAATATGAAACTTTTATGTATTGTAAGAAATTCTAGAAAATATTCAATCTTTAGTTTAAAAAAGTTTCTTACGATTTTTAAATTTTCAGAAAAGTTTCTTTTATTTAAATTTTTATACGAGTATTTAACTAATTTCTTAAATTCAAACTGAATTAATTAGACCTAACTAAAATTAATAATTTATTATAATTGTTTTAAATTATTAATTAGTTTAAAATGAATTTAGTAATTGAGCTGGATTACTATCTCAATAACATTTGAATAATTTACTTATAATATTTATATTGCTTATATTTTTACAGTTATTTTTTAAGTGAAGTATAAAAGAGTAAATTTTTTTTGAAAAACTTAAAACTAAAAGTAGAAGTTTTTTTCAACCATAAGAAAAATCCATATCTTGTACTTCAAAAGTTTATTTAAAGCTTGAATATAAATCCAATTTATCAATTAAAAAAGTATGAATTATTTTTTTGAAAAAGAAGTATAAGGAGATGCTTTGAATATAGTGAGGAATGAGAATGAATATAATCATTATAATTATGATGGTTGGTTAGGACGAATGAATGATTACCATTACTATTGATAGTGGTTGGTTTGTTAAAAATCTTAAGAATTATTTTACAATAAATTATTATATTTAGATAATTTCTATATAATATATATAGATAATTATTATATATTGAAATAATTAGGAAAAGAAAGAAAAGAAGTGTTATGTGGGTGACAAAAAGTGTCACGCCTGTAACAGTATTTTTAAGAGGAATGATTTTCATTCCTCTCATAATCGGGAGTATAGAATAATGCCTTAAAGTCGGATATGGAAATACTGTTCATCCAATAATAATATATACCAAGTAATTATTTTTCATTCTTTACCTATTTCTTTCTTCTCAAACCCATTAACTAAGTACTCCTAAATTATTTATATCCTTCTTACCTTGTAAGTACAAATTATAAATATTTAATTTACACTACTGGACAATTCACTATTCAATTGAAAAAAACTAAGTTTTTCTTGTCACACGTAATGCAGCACTTCTTGAATACTAGGCAAGAATCAACACATTTTCATAAAAAAGCAGCATAGAGATTGTTTTACTAAGGTACTTGGTACAAAATATCACATTAACAAGGATTAGTGTGGTAAGAGATATCTTGAGGCTGCTTCAGAATTATGATATTCATCCATTATTTGGCAATAGTCTCTAGGTAAAATTGATTATTAGATGTTTTAAATTTTGCGTCTGAGTCAAATTTCTGGGAGTGTTGTTGTGGTCGGTGGTGGTGGTCTCGTGTACATCTTTAAACTTCTTCATAAAAGGGTTGCGTTGGTGTTGAAAATTGAAATATAGTATCAGATGATTAAAATAAAAGTAGTGGGGTGGAGAAAGGAATGAATTATTTATGGAATGCAAATCCATTATCCAGCCTAACAATGATTTCATATTCCCAACACGGAATACGCCTCTATCGAAACCTCATCAAAACACACACGTCTCTTCAAACTGATATCTACGCCACGTCATCACTTCTACCGTAAGAATAATAACGCATCATCATCTTAGTTGTTCATTGAATTATGGAGAGCAAAGTCGCTCTGAACGAGAGGAGCTGCCACCGCCACCAAGAGGCCGGGAAGAAGACCGACCGCTGTGATTTGGATGATGGTCTGGAGTACATATCGGGATTTGGAAACAGCTTCGAGTCGGAGGCATTAGCTGGAGCCTTGCCACGTGGACAAAACAGTCCTCTCGTATGTCCTTACGGCCTTTACGCGGAGCAGCTTTCAGGCACTTCCTTCACTTCTCCTCGCAAGCTCAATCAACGCAGGTTGATCATTTCTCATCAGTTTTGCTTTCTTTTGTTTCTAAATAAGATCTCCGCAATAATTGCATCCAGCGCATTGTCCAATGTTGTTGGTTATCTTAAGCCCACAATGGAAATAGGGCCCACATCGGTTGAATCGTTTGTTGGAACTTGAATGGATGTCCTTTACGAAATACTTAAAAGAGCTGAATTTATCAAAAAGTAAAATTACGTAGTTGAAGTTTATGCTTTGAATCGTCATCTGTTTCATGTTTAATCGTTAAATGGAAACATAGTTCTTATGCTTAGTATTGTTTGACGATTTGGTAAATTCAGTTGGCTATATCGGATAAAACCATCGGTGACCCATGAACCATTTAAGGCAAGAACACCAAGACATGAGAGACTATTGAGTGAGTTCGACAAGTCCAACAGTTGTACGACACCGACTCAACTACGTTGGAGGCCAGTGGATGTTCCAAATTCACCATCTGACTTCGTTGATGGCTTATATACTGTATGTGGTGCTGGAAGCTCCTTCCTTAGACATGGTTTCGCCGTTCACATGTAAGTAATTTTCCACTTTTCTTACTTGTCCATTTTATTCCTCGCTGTTCCTTACAATTTTGTCTTGAGAAACCTTAGGAGATGGACCCATTGTTTTGTCATGTTCCTGTACTGCTAGCCATCTGTTTATTCACAAGTTGATTGCTGAAATTGTGTATAGTTTGGACGTCATCTATTTTTGATAAATAAGAAAGTAAAGCTCTCTTCTTGCTTTCTTTTAGGTACGCAGCTAATACATCAATGGATAACTGTGCGTTCTGCAACGCAGATGGTGACTTCTTGATAGTTCCGCAACAAGGAAGTGAGATTCTCTTCGTGATCTTAATCAAGCATTATTAAATACTGCATATGTATCGCAACATGCCTGAAAATTTCAGAACAAATTGGTATTTAACTGCTTCGCATAAAATTTGATCAACAAAATTTTGCAGCATGTAAAGTGGATTGACAACAATCCATGTTCTTTTGCAAGGATTTGAATGTAGCTCCTTCTTTTCTGTGGCAGAAGCCACATTGGTTTAATTTCGCTGAATATGTCTTTTCTTTTTCAAACGAAGAAGAAAAAAATTGGATCAACTGAGACTCTGTTTTTGGTTTAAGGGCTGTGGATTACTACTGAATGTGGAAAGTTGCAAGTCTCTCCTGGTGAAATTGCTGTTATACCACAGGGATTTCGTTTTGCTGTTGCGTTGCCGGATGGCCCATCTCGTGGTTATGTTGCTGAGATTTTTGGCACCCATTTTCAGCTGCCTGATCTCGGTCCAATTGGTAACTAATCTTTTGGCAAAACCTAGATTTCAGCAAACATAGTTTCAAGCACTGCAAGGATATGATTTTTATTGTATACAGGGGCCAATGGCCTTGCTGCTCCAAGGGACTTCGTCGTACCCAAGGCCTGGTTTGAAGAGGGTTCTCGCCCAGGATACACTATCATACAAAAGTTCGGTGGAGAGCTTTTCACTGCGATTCAAGATTTTTCTCCTTTCAATGTAGTTGCTTGGCATGGTAACTATGTTCCATATAAGGTTAGACAGACAAATTTGTGTAGACAAAAAGGTTTCTAGTCCTCGACGTTTTACTTTCTTCTCATTCGGTCTTGATGTTTTCCTTCTGCAGTATGATCTCAGTAAGTTTTGTCCTTACAACACAGTTTTAATTGATCATAGTGATCCCTCAATAAACACAGGTACGTGATCTGTTCTTTAGAGAATGATCTTCTCTTTGAAACTTCTTTTTCTTTTGGCCCGTAATAAGCCTGCAATCTTGTTGCAGTCCTTACTGCACCAACTGATAAACCTGGAGTAGCGTTGCTTGATTTTGTCATATTCCCCCCTCGATGGTTGGTTGCCGAGCACACATTTCGACCGCCATATTACCACCGGAACTGTATGAGTGAATTTATGGGCCTAATTTATGGTGGATATGAGGTAAATTTAAAGAACTCTTTTTCCTTTTTCTTCTCAAATATGTAGCTTGATATAAGTTTCCCATGTTCATGTAATAAAACATGATTAATTTGAAGGGAGAAATGCCTCACAACTGCTATTTTTCCTTCCATTGTTTGACGTGAATTCTATTTTGTTTTAAATTTTCAGGCAAAGGCTGATGGATTTCTTCCTGGTGGTGCAAGTCTTCATAGTTGCATGACTCCTCATGGTCCTGACACCAAGACGTTTGAGGTATGCCTCTTCTAATTGCAAGTTGTAGACAATGTTCAAAATCCTATAATCATAATGTTCTTTCTAGTTGAGTTGCATTGCACGTTTGCTAAATGGGATTTCTGGCCACTGAAGGATCTAACAACTCCATCTAAATTTAACAGGCTACCGTTGAACGTGGGAATGAAGTGGGGCCGTTGAAAATCTGCAATACAATGGCATTCATGTTTGAATCATGTTTAATACCAAGAATTTGCACTTGGGCTCTGGAGTCCCCATACATGGATCACGACTACTATCAATGCTGGACTGGGCTCAGGTCTCATTTCTCTCGCGAGAGAAGAAATAGAGATGGGGTTGAAAATGGAATCCAGGGGGGAGCATGAAACGTAGGTCGGCTTTGCTATTAGTCCAGTGCTATCGAGTATTGAGGTGAGAATCAATCAATCAAAGCTGTAAGGCAAGAGCATGTCCCATCCGACCCTCCTTTTGTTTCATGTTCCGTAGTATGAAATGATCAAATAAAATAGAGAACAAGATATTACTGGGAATACTTCCCGCATGCACATACAACAACAAGATGACGACTAATACAATCGTAAATATGTGATTCGATGCTTTGCTGGTGGGTTGTGTAAGTAGTGACTGGTTTTCTAATGTATCCATCCTGTGTTCTTACTTCTGATCACAGCTGGTTTGCCTTGATGGTATTTTTCTAATGATATTTAATATTGGAAATGTGCAATTTGTGATTTTGAATTCTAAAAACCTACAAAGATAATCTCCTACAAATTAAAAACTAGCACTTCAAATTAATCTAAATTGTAGGTGGTCTTAATGTAGCTAATCTTAATAATGATGATTAGAGAATAAAAACACAAGTTCAAGTTGGCCTTTTTCTTTTCTTCCCTCCACGTGCAATAGAGCGTCAGTAGTCCCCTCTTCTGTACGGTACTCAATGAATTTGTAGGACTGCCGGACGGGGACCCCTGCTAAATTCTTAATTGACACAGACACAGAGGTGCAAGAGACGGAGATATAGTTAATATCTATCGGTGCAACTAGTTATGTTCATAACAATTAATAAAAAGAATATTATGACTTTAAGCCTCTAAAATACTACATTAATGTGTAGTAGAACGTGGGGTTAGGAAGTGTAGATTTTCGGGGACAAAGCAAAGCAAGGTGGGCACTTACAAGTTGTTCCCATCACATGATTCTTGCAATGCTACTTTTCTTTCACAGCTCATCTTCCTCTCTACGTATAGACGTTATATTATACATAAACATTACAAAAACATAAGCAGAAAGAAAAAACAATGATCTTGGCATGTGAGCGGTCTACAACATTGGGTCCATTTGTGTCTAACAGACCTTGCTCTTTTTCATATCTTCAATTTGAATCAATGCCTTTTAAAGGAAAAAAGAAGGTAGTTCCTACTCTCGCCTATCGCACTCATCATCGCACTTAATGGAGAAAAAGCTCTTCGGCGGTGAAGTTTACTAAATCTGAGAATAAATTATTAAAGTTTTAAAAATTGTAAATTGTTCGTTTGATTTATTTTATCTTTAATCAGTATAATTAAACGAATTTGTCCAATGGTCTTGAGATGAAAGTATAGGCTGAGTCCTGAGGGTGATATGGCAAGAGGAGGACTGAAGGAGTCGGGCACGTGGTGGATGATTGCTCCAGTTAATACAAGCTCACTCACACTGCAACTTTCTTCCGAAAGCCTCGAGCCCCAGCTCCTAGCTGTTGCTAGCTGTCTCTAGTACGTCACACCATGTGCCCCGCCATCAACTCCAACTCCTTTGGACCTTAATTAACACAAACTTTACTTCTTCCCTCTCTTCTTAGACACTAACATAATATATACATTTTCTTATGCAAATTGGCATCGTTAGAAGTATTGAATGGCACAACTGCCACCACAAGTACCTACAATCAACCATAATTGGCCTTCATTTCTTCACCAAACATTGCCAAACTGATATTATCATCCCTCCTCGTCCTCTACTACTCCCACCACTAGTATGGAAAATTGCCAACCTTCATGGATTGATGAATTTCTAGATTTCACGTCCACCAAACGCACGGCTCACCGACGTTCGATAAGCGACTCCGTTGCATTCCTCGAGGTGACACCACCGCCGCCACTGGCGGAAGAATGTCATCCCGACAACATCGATAATTGTACCTATGTTTCAAACGACTATTCATTAATCTCAGGAGGGCTTGGGTTTGACAAATTGGACGATGAACAACTTATGTCTGTTTTCTCCGATGATATGTCCTTGTCATTGCCACCCTCATCATCCAATTCCTCCACGCCTTCCGACCAAAACATCAACGATGAGGAGAAGCCAATAATGCTAATGGAGAGACAACTAAAACCACCACCGCTACCACCACCACCTAAAGATCAGCAACAAGCAAATCATAAGATAGCCAAGATCGAACCAGAAGAGGTGGAGAGCTCATGCAAACAAGAACCACATCAACCACCACAACCTTCTCCAAAAGCAGCTAACGGTGATCCTATAACTGATCCCAAAAGGGTTAAAAGGTGAGACCTAATTATGAGTATTGATTTTCAATTACACCAAATTTCATAAAACGAAACGAGTGTTACGTCAGACATGCATACTAGCACAAGGTTCAGAATTTACCTGGATCATATGCAGAAAAATGATTAAGAGCGATTGTACGTAAATGGGTATTAATTGTTTTTACTAAAATATCAGAAGCTTTAACTTGCTGTAATAACCTATATGTGTATCAGAATTTTGGCCAATCGTCAATCTGCACAGAGGTCAAGAGTTAGGAAGTTGCAATACATTTCAGAGCTTGAACGAAGCGTGACAACATTGCAGGTACACATTAATCCTTCTGTACGTTACAATCACAACGGCAAGTGGTTGCATAATTTTTGGACAATCAGATTTCAAGTCACGTTAAGAATTCAGATTGAAATGGCAAACCTTAATTTCTAGGTTTGATTTGATTGCTGCAGTCGAAGGTATCGGCATTGTCACCAAGGGTTGCGTTCTTGGATCATCAGAGGTTGATTCTCAACGTCGACAATAGTGCTTTAAAGCAAAGAATCGCTGCTTTAGCTCAAGACAAGATCTTCAAAGATGGTAAATTATTACGTCATCACCATTTTTATTTCGTTTACTCGAAATGCATTATTTTGTAGGAATGTATGCATTTCAACTGCAAAATACGCCTAATATTTCCTTGGACAAGATTAGTTAATTAGACAAATTCCATGAAATCGCACAATTGTTATGAATCTTCCAAGCATTGTTTGTGTTCAACTGCAATTGCATCCTTAAAACAAGATGCGCAGTGGAGGTTGACATCTTTTTGTGTTTCTGACGTTAATGTTCTGTAAAATCGCAGCGCATCAGAAATCGTTGAAGAAGGAAATAGAGAGACTACGGCAAGTGTACAACCAACAAAACCTTAAGAGGATGGGTATCAACAGCAACAATTTGACGCCACCAGACCCAGAGGACGCGACGGTACCGCGTACGGACAAGAAATAACTTGCCGAGAGCTGCGAATTAATTTAGTTTATGTAATTAGAGGAACAAAAGGGAAAAGATTAAAGAAGAAAAGGGCAGACAGAGCAGTGATGGGAGGATGTGGTGGAGGTTCAGATACTAACATGGAACTTTCACGTGGGGTGTCTCTATCGGGTGGGACCCATGACAAGCTTTGTCAGATTAGACCTTCTCAATTAGTCAGGGTTTGAAAAGGACACGTGGACGGATAAGATAGGGTCGTATTAGCCGGTGCTTTACTTCATAACGCGCTTTACTTTGTTCTTGGTCTGGGGATTTGGTTTGTTATCTTTTTTATTTTTCAATTTACATTATTGTCGTAAGAAGAACGACTCAGCTTATATTTCTTCTTTTGGGTTTTGTGTGGTGCAATTTGATGGCTGGCTGTTTTAGGATTGGTTGGCATTAAAAGAAAATTTGGAGAGACAATGCTTTTTGATCGTTTCATTTTCATTTTCTATTCTTTTAATTTATTATTAATGTACTTCTTTAAAATTTTTGTTCATGTATTCATTTAGAAAGTGTAAAAGATTAAGGGGGATTGGTATATTTCAAATATTAAGTGATTAGTATATTTCATCTTATTCCTAGGATTGAAAATATAGTTTCTACTATTATAGACAAAGTTTTGTTCCTCGTTCAGAGCAAGAAAATTTGGTTATGATAAGTCTAATATTTATATTTTAATTTATAAGTCATCATGTTGGTAATACTTTTCTTCATGACTCATATTAACTAAATTACTCTTTTATAATAATAAATAATTTATGATATATAAGAATAATTTAATTTAATAATAGGTTATGATAGTTGTGACGAAAAATATTCTTCAACTACTTAAATCACATACTAATTTTACTTCTACATTTATACTTATTTTTAATCAACATGCTATTCTTAAACATTGGTCATTTATATGGCTTATAAATATGGTTATACAATTTTAGAATGCTCTTAAAACTACATACATTTTTAAAAGTCTTCAATTAAACAAGGCTTGATACACATTAATCTGTCCAGGCATATTCTTATTTAGAAACTTGAGGTAAAGGTATATACTCAAATACAAATGTGTTTGTATGGTAGGAAATTTTTTTAAGAAGGACATAACCTATGTCACATGAGTGTCCATGTGTGAACAGAAACAATAAGTTACATAGTATGGGACATGGCAAATTGTCTTATTCTAAAACATATTTTTGGTAAACTTCAAACTTTAAAAGAATTTGAGTTCTTATTGTTATCATGTTTAAATTAGGTTAGGTTTGGTAAGGTTAAGTTGTATATGATTGTACAAGCTAAAGTTTATATATTAATATATTCGTTATAAACCTAGTTATAGAGAGAAAATATGTAATTTTTATGAAATGATTAAAATGAATAGCTAATTAGTAATTCTCAACTCTTGCTAGGCATACCAAATTGACTAACCTTGTTAAAAATCTCATTACGCTTTTGTTTGTTTTCTTTTTTTCTTCTCTATTCTTGTTATTTATACTTTCTCAACAAATGGTATCAAAATAGTATTGAGGTGATAATAACTTCTATTGCAATGTTTGAAATGAGAAACTTCAATAGAATTGATAGTTTTGGACTATAGCTATAAAAATTGAACAATTTATTTGCGTATAAAGAAATGTTGAAAGGGTTGTAAGAGAATAAGCTGAAAGATAAAGATGCACTCAACTATGGGGAGTTACAGGTACGAGTAGCTAGAACAATGCGACTATGCTTGATAGACGATGTCATGTACCACGTCATGGATATTGTATCCCTTATAGAGATATGGAAGAAGTTGGATAGTCAATACATGTTGAGATCTCTCATAAACAAATTGTATTTGAATTAGAGACTATATAGGCTAAAGATGCGAGAGAAAATATATTTAAAACAACATATCAATGCATTCAACCAAATGGTTAGTATCCTATTAAGACTTGAGGTGATTATTGAGAACAAGGATAAACAGATATTTTTGCTTTATTCTTTACCTCTTTCTTACCAACATCTAATGACCATGCTTATATTGGGTAAAAAGACAATTGGTGTAGAAGAAATTACCTTTGTAATATTGTTTCCTAACTAAAAATGACAAAGCACTAATGAAAGTTCTTAAGGTGAAAAGCTAAGTGTAAGGGTAAACCACCATCATAGGTAGAAGTAGAGTAAGGATAACTCCTCTAAGAGGACTTCTAAGTCAAAATCCAAAGGTAAAAAGATAGTCTGATACTACAAGTGTGAGTAAATTGCACATATAAGCAGAGATTGTCCAAACAAGAAAGAGCATAGTGATGAAAGGAACTATGGTGATTTATTAAGGTCTTCTAATTTAATGCAGAGCGAGGACTTGGATGACAGTAATAGAGATATGCTTTTCATTTCAACCAGTCAATTACAAGACTCTTAGATTTTGGATATGTGAGACTTAAATCATATAAATCAAAGTAAAATTGTTTTGTGTTAAACATATAAAACAACTTTAGCATTATTCGATTAAGGGAAGATAAAGATTATAAAATTTTCAAAATAGGACAGATTAGGATCAATATATTTGATGGTATTATTGGGATGTTGTATAGAGCTCGATATGTATCAAATTTGAGAAAGAACTTGATCTTTTTAAACATGTTGTTGGAAAAATTACAGAACATGCATCATACATGCATGGATGCAGCGGAAGAAACGGAATCAAATTCCGATATAA
>JAOQMM010000173.1:28775012-28798131 GCA_027563515.1 Erythroxylum platyclados
TGATTAGATGATTAGTTAACAAAGAAAGGCGCTTAATAAATTAGAATTTTTAATAAAATAATTATGAAATACTCAAATTCTAATTAATTGATTTCTCGAATTAATTAAAGGCAAAATGTTAATATCAAATGAAAGAGTCACAAAAAATTAACTTTCTTCCACTTTCAATCTCCATTATTCTCGGACATAAATTGAATTTGATTACGAGTCAAAAATTTCATTGAATTTGACTTAATATAAGAAGAAAAAATGAAAATTCAATTTACAAGGATTAGACAATTTTGTTTAAATTACAATTAGAGAATGTGATGCAAAATTATTTTGTATTATATAATAAAATTATTATAAATTAATAAAAATGTTGTTAATTAGAAGATGTATTAAAAATAAATAAACTAAATTTAATAATAAAATATTTTATTAGTTAAAAATTCATTGAATATGAACCATTATATTTAATTATTCATTAATTTAGTTTCAAAATTAAAAATTTTTAGACGTAATTCGAAAATTAGAAAGAAGATCAAATTAGAATTAAGTTTTAAGAAAAATATACTACAATAGACTCTTTTTAAAGAATTGATCAAAGGATTTATATTATACCAATGTGGCCTGAAATATATTCTGTAGAACAAAATGTAACCTTGGAGTTTTACTTTGAACTAATCTCGTTATGATTAGATTAGAGTTAGACACATCTCTATGTAGGCATCATTTGGATGGTCTTAATATTACATGAAAGAAAAGGAATTTTAGTAACAGCTACAATTTCTCTTCTTGTTAGGTACCATTTTGACCACTCACAACAATGGAAGAGTTATCATCCATTGTTGATATAGGTCCCTCGAAGGATCTTATAAGCATTTGGAGTTCTTCGTGAATTTATAATATAAATGAGATTAGATAATTATATAAAAAATAAAAATTTAATATATTAAGTTGAGTTAAATTATATAATAAAACTATTACTTTATGGAATAGTAATTTACATATACAATTACGTCCCAAAAATATTTCTTCCCAAAACATTTTATTTATTTAATAGTTAATAATTTAACTAAAAATTGAATTGCTCTGAAAAGGACAAGCGTCCGATACGCGTTCGATACGCCCACGCTTAATCGTCTGGATCAAATCAAAATCACCAACCACGCCCCGCCCTCTTCCCATCCATTCCACAATTTCACTCATCCATTTATACCAACTCTAAATGCTCCTCATCCTAATCCACTGAAGCTTGAAGCTTTTGCACACACCACTTCGCTCATCATGTCTTCTGCGCGTAACAAACTCTTCCTCTTCCTCTTCCTCTTCCTCTTCCTCTTTATCACCACCGTCCACTCCCGATCTCTCCCTGATTTGCTCTCCAAGGGGGTGGGATCATTGGATTTGCTCTCTGATGGCCTCCACTCTCCTTACCTGATTCTGGAGAAGGAGTCGTCCTGCGAGCAGACGTACGGGTTTTTGCCCTGCACCACGACTGTGCTGGGTAACCTGTTCTTGATTATAGTATACGGATACCTCATGTTTTTGGCTGCTACCTACTTGTCCTCAGGTAGTGAGCTCTTGCTTGAGATTTTGGGGCCTGGTATCGTCGGCGGCCTGTTTCTTCCCATTCTCGGTGCTCTCCCTGACGCTATGCTTATTCTCGGTATTTCTCCATACTTCTTTCTATTTCCTCTGCTCTCATCGAACACACATCAGATCGGATCACATCACAATTGGACCTTAAAAACTTGTTAAGTTCAGGTTACCACTGCTTCTTACATTTTTTGCCTTGCAGTATCTGGAATTTCAGGAACTGTAGCAACTGCTCAAAGTCAGGTCTCAGTTGGAATGGGCTTAATGGCTGGTTCAACTGTCATGCTTCTTACTCTTATATGGGGATCATGTGTAATTGTTGGAAAATGCGATATTCGGGACACTGACGATGTCGCCATTGATGGAAGGAATACAAAAGGATTTAGTTTAACTGGTACGATATAATCTTCTCACGACTCACTTTTTAAAAACAAAAATTCTCACGATTCACTGTACACATGGACAAAGTGTTGACAGAAAATGTTTCAGATCACCATAGATACTATACTTTGGCTGCAATTTCTAAAATAATCTGCATTAGCTACAACTTTGAATAGTGAAGATTTGACAGAAGCATTTCTTGTGCGACATAGGGGGTCTTATGTAATTTTCTATGAAAAGACAAGGTGAGTGCATTGGGATGATGGGCTGAATAAAATACAATGAGATATCCAGAGCTACCTCCAGGCAAAGCTGTTCCAAGAGAGCAAGGATGGTCATATTGAGTTTTTACCTTTTGATTAGGGGGTCTAAAATGCAAAATACTGGAAAATTACAATGTTAGGCTGAAAATTGTTTCACTGAAATGCATTGATAAATGTTAGATTCTGATGCACGAAATTTCTTTTCTTTTTCTTTATTTCACTATATGAACACAAATATCTTGCCTGCATTTTTTTCGTTTGGATTGAACTTGTAATGTTATAGGGCATGTGAATTTTGAATAAAGAGAATATTTTGCATGGATGCAGGTAGTGGTGTTAGTACAGACATTTGGACTTGCTATGCTGCAAGAATAATGGCAGTATCTGTTATACCTTTTCTTGTTGTTCAACTACCACAAGCTCTCAATTCAAGCTCAGGAAGGCACTTGGCAGTCCTGATTGGCCTAATTCTATCACTCTCAATGTTAATTTCTTATTGCCTTTATCAGGTAGCTTGCTTTTCTGATGAAAATGGTGCATCTTGTTTGAATTGTGTTCTGGCTTGATCAGCCCTTTTTGAGTTAGCCTAGGGGTGCATGGTTTTTTTCTAGTCAAGCACATATAACAGTATTCATGTGCCCCTTGAGTATTCATCATTGAACCTCTAAATAAAAATAATGATTAAGAAGAGAAAATTTGAGACATTGCTAGTATTTTGAGCTAGTTACCATTTTGTACTTCATGCCATCTCCTTCAAGGAAAGAAAAGCAGGGTTTGAATCCATAACTTCCTTCACCGCTGGACAATATGAGATATTCTTTTTCTTCTTAATTATGTGACCATATTCGGGTTATATTAATAATGTGGTGGTTGTCTTCAAATTGATATGGGGCAGGTCTTCCAGCCATGGATCCAGAGGAGACGACTTGCTTATGCAAAGCTCAAACATGTGATATCTGGAATTTTACAACACCTGAAACAAAGAGCTTTAGGAAGGCTTCTTACTGATGATGGTCAACCTAATGAAGATGTAATAAGAAAGTAAGTGTACTCATAGCCAAAGTGATACTTGTCTTTCTAGTACTTGCTGTTTCAAAAAGTAATTGCTGCTTCTTTTGGCAGGTTATTTGAGGCAATTGACGTGAATAATGATAAGAAAGTCTCTTTATCTGAGTTAAGAGCACTTATAATCGGTATCCGGTTTGAAGAGATAGACCTTGATAAAGATAACGCCGTGGCTGAAGTGATGAGAGATTTTGATACCTCTAATGATGAAAGCATTGATGAGGATGAGTTTGTTGTTGGGGTCAGCAAATGGCTTAACGAAGCACGGAGGGCTGGGGCTTCAGCCTCAGATCCTGGCCCTCATACGTTAAAGTTTATAAATGACTTCCACTTGGTAAGTGTTACTGTTATAAACAATAAGCTAATCTATTGTCTTGTGCTTCTAAGCTAGTCACAGTGTGCCTAATTTTTTGCAGCAAACAAGGAGAGAACATGCTTTATTGGGTCCTGAGCAACAAGAAGAAGAACAAAGTGATGAAGCCGTTGAGGTTGTTGATAACCCCAGAAAGATTTTCATCAAAGCAATGCTGATGTTGTTGTTGGGAACAGTTATTGCAGCTGTATTTGCCGATCCCCTAGTTGATGCTGTTAACAACTTTTCTGATGCAACAAGTATTCCAACTTTCTTTATCTCCTTCATTGCGCTGCCTTTGGCTACCAACTCTAGTGAAGCTGTTTCAGCAATTATCTTTTCTAGTCGTAAAAAGATGAGAACTTCCTCATTAACATTTTCTGAGGTATGTTTCTCACTAACATTTCAATAGATGTCTCTTTTACTGCTTAATTGGTGATCGTTAGTGATTCCAGCGAGTGTTAGGTGTATTGTTTGGATTACTATTTCTGATCATAATTTTTGAGATCGAAAGGAAAAAATAGTGTCAGAACTTATTATGACTTAATGTCATAATAAGAAAAAATGGGGTTGTTCGTATCGGCAACACGTATTATGACTTAATGTGGATGCTAACTGTTAACCACGATGTCTCTTTTTACAGCTTTATGGAGCGGTGACAATGAATAACCTCCTTTGCCTATCAGTTTTCTTGGCCCTCGTTTACATAAGGGGATTGACTTGGGACTTCTCATCTGAAGTGTTGGTTATTTTTATTGTTTGTATTGTGATGGGTGCATTTGCGAGCTTCCGCACTACATTTCCCCTCTGGACATCTGGTTTAGCCTACTTCCTCTACCCGTTTTCTCTGGCATTGGTATACGTTCTTGATTATGTTTTTGGTTGGTCATAGAGTGGTCGATGTTGAGAATTTGAATGCAGGCTCTTTGGACGTTGAACTTGAATCGGATGGTTCCCTTTTGGTATTTTATGCATGAGGTTACAGACAATTCTATACATGCTTTGGTTCTTCAGCATGATTTTGTATCTATTTTGACGTGTGACCTGATCCAGAAACACTGCTTGTAATGGTTTGACGGCATTTGTGCAATAAATATGAGCTGGCATGTGTCTGACAATCTGACTTGGTTATAATTTTACATTGGAGTTTATGGGCCCTTTCAAGTCAACATCAATAAGATTACAGGTGATAATAATATGATAAATTAATTACTAATTTTAAAATAATATTTATTTCACCCTAGCTAAATACCTTATTAATTATAATTAGAAATAACAATACAATAGGTTGACCTATAAACTTAAATTTAAGTATTTTTAATAGGTTAAATTAAGCTTCACAACCGTCTAAAGTTTAATTTTTTTAAATAAAATTATGTCATTAAGCTTAAAAAGGTTAAGTTTTGGATAAATTGAAGTTTAGATTTAATTAAAAAAATTATACTTTTAATTTTAAAAAAATTAAAGTCCATTTTGGTGCGATTTCTAATTATAATATACAATTTTAACTAAAATTAACAAATATTACATGATATATTGTGATTGAAGAATTACACAACTCACTTGCCCATTTTCATCATTACCCTTTGGAATCTTGTCGCTTGCGATTTCCACATCTTTTTCCGGATTTAATAGAGTACTGCGGTGGTCCCTATCCCCAACCAATTATTTGCAGCATAATAGAAAGGTCGGACAACAAGGAGCCCACCAAAACAAAAGGACATGACCAGAAGCTCACATGCAAGGGTTTTGTTACCAACGATGTGCATCACTCACTCATTCAATTATCAAAAACACAAACAAAAAAAAAGGGCAGAGAAAGCAAGCCCCCAAACTCATGGTCACAACAAACTAAAATTTCCTTCATCAAAAGCATAGCATCCAATTAAGGTAAGTTTTACCTCTCCCCACATGGCTGATGGCCAAGAGTTGGAAGGTCTCTTTCACCCTATAGCTTACATTTGCAGATTTGGACCTATCTCAACTTCAAATCTTGTATGATATCAACAAGTGTAAAAAGAGAAATACAGGAACCATCCCTTAGTATGGTCTCAGAAAAAGAAACAGCTGGCTTGCCAAACGTTTTACAAGAATGTGCAATATAATGAGACTATAACTTCAAATTGAGATCAACACTTTCACCCAATTCACCACCATTACAGTTGCCACAAGTGTTTGTAGGTTGGCCAATTTGCATTACTTTTGGTGGGAAAAAGCTATAATAAGGCTGTTGTTGATTTGATACACTTGGTCCTGGTTGGAGGATGGTATCTTCCATGGTAGCCTTTTAAGAAATTCACAAAAACAATCAATTAGACGCACACACCAAAAAAAAAACCTAAAAATAGAGTAAGCTATTGAATTGGGAAAATAAGTTGCTGAATCTAACTTGATGAGGTAGCAAGCCAAAGTTAAATGTGTCGTAGTTATGGTAGGCTAGGCAAGACGAAGGGCGCTTGAACTTGGAATCTAGACTTGCCAAATTAGATAATGGAGGGGCTAGTGTGAGAAAATCTTCACTGGAAGCCCTGTTTCCTTTAATGACTTTGTTTGAATTAGGCTCCAATCTTGAATTGGAACATGAAGGTCCTTCTCTACAAAGAGGAAAGAAGAAGGACAAAAGAATCAGATGTCTCCCTATATATTAGAGCATCAGAACCTTTGCAAAACCAAAGCAACTGGACCAAGTGAAACCTGAAATTTGGGTTGTCTGTTTTAGCATTGAAAGTGCCTCTGTTACCAAAAGATGCTATTTGATCCTCTGATCTACTAATGTTGTGTATGGTTAGAGGAAATTTACAATTGAAAGGGCATGATGGGTCATCCAGAGAGAACGGATAAGGCCTCTTCACGCCAACCATCTATACCACATTTTGAACAAATATGCCGATTAGTAATCAAGCAATTTACAGCTGCTGCACCATTTTCAATTGGATACAACAAGAAAAGAAAATAAGGCAGTGCCTTCCATACCACCATTGATAAGCTACATAATTATTGTATTGAAAACTACATTCAGAACTCAAGGGAAAGGACATATCATGTTAAAAAATTACAAATTGAGAAGGTTAAAAGTGAAGGTGTTACCATCTCTTCCTCTGGCCAAATAGATGTATAGTTGCCATAATAACTTTGGTTTGAAGGGGGCTCCATTTGGAAATTCAGTAATGACGAAGATGAACTTGCTGATGAGACATTCATCTGTATCATTTTCATGTATCATTTAAGATAATAGGAAACAGAAACAACCTTTGACAAAGCAACTGAATACGAGAAATCAGAAGAATTTACCATTGATGAAGAAGAAGAAACAGAGGATGAAGGCAGTTGATGCTTCTGTGATCTCGTAATTAAACTGGGAAGAGAAGAAATAGGATTGGATTCGCAAGGAAAATTCAAACTTGATCGAAAAGCCAATCCAGGATCAACCCCAAAACTCTCCTTTTCAAGATAGTATTGGTGTGAGTTCCACATTTTAGGCACATTTCCATGCACTTGAATAGGAACGGATTGCCACCACATAGAGTTAGCTAATGGAACAGTATTTGAGCTATCAACATCAACGTTTCGGGGCTGAAGGATTGAATTTGGAGATGATCGGTCAGGAGGATATGGTATTGAAGAGGAGTAAGACTGATAATTTGGAAGTGGCACAGACAGATTAGAAGGTCTAGTGGGTGATATTGGAGGTGGAGATGGTAAAACTACAGAGCCATCCTTCCTTTGCTGCTCCTCTAGTCTGATCTTTTCAAGCTGTGCCACACCTAGGCCTCTTTGGGGCACTTTTTTTTGCTTTTGCTTCTTGGAGTATCTACCCGCACTTCCAATATTAAAACCAGCACCACCAGTGTTACTGCTACTATACTTTTGGGTTTCTTCTTCTTGAGCCATTTCTGTTATTCGTTCATGTAATACGTGAACAAAGGAGTTCCCAAAAGTTTCAGAACCTAACCATTTGCAAAGACGTAGAGAAAAGACCAAAAATATAGAGTCAGAATCGTTTATCTTCGTGTTTAGAACATCAAGATTTGAAGATATTGTTCAAAGTTGAACTTGGATACGAAGATTTCGTGGGGGACACACTGAAATCTTGAGTTTTTATTTTGCCACTTCCAGGTTGGCCATTCTTGCTGACAAGATTTCAAACAAATACAAAGCAATCGCAAACACAAAGATTTAGAGCAATAAAAGAGAGAAACTGAGTCTTACTTTCAGGATATGGTAATTTGAAATTAAAAAAAAAATCCGAAGATTACAACAGCAAAATCTAGAGGAATTCCCAAGAACCCAGAAGTCTAAAGAAAAAAGGAATAAAGATTGTACCCAAAATCTCGAAGGTTATGGACTAAAGATCGTATCTTTATGGAAAGAGGAGAACAAACCCATAAGCCTAGCCAAAATTTTAGCAAGAGAGAGAGAAACATACAGGATGTGGCTGGAGTGACAGAAATTGAGAGAAGGTTTCGGATTTTTCTCAAACCAAATGTTGCTTGTTTGTCTGAGAGACAGATCACAGTAAAAAGTGCTTTAACTATATTTTAAAAACCATTTTCGTGGCTCTTTGAGTCTCACTTTCTTCTTGCTGTAACAACTTGGTTAAAAGAAAAAACAGCAAAAGCCTTGATCAACTAAAGTACTATATATAATGTATACTTTTGTCTCTCACCCACTTCTCGCCCAGATCCTCGCTCCACTCTCCTCTTTTCATTGCTAGACCTACTCTCCCTAAATACCCAGCTCCCATTTTCTCTCTCTAAATCGTGGGTTTCAAGTTTCCAAATGGAGCTAAGAGCCAGAGCCTGTCCTAACAAAGCCAAATCTTATGCGTCAGTCAAGTTGTATAATAATCAAATGCATGTTAAATGAACTCTGGGTACTATATTATATAATTTTGTTAAATATTTTTAAAACTCTTAGGAGGAAGGAGACCCATGATCTTCTTGTCTGGCATAATTTAGATTCCTTTTCCATTCCTTTTTGTACGAAATGATAATCAAATATTATATAATGCGTTCTTGGCTAAAAAGTTCAATCAAAGATTGATCCATAGATTTAAATCTTTTATTCTATACTTGGTCTAGATTTGACAAATTTTCTAATCCTAAACTGGAGTTGGTGATTTTTTTTCTAAGGAATTAAATTTCAATCAGTTTAAACTAAAGGGTTTGTTAAGATTTTCTACTTAAGAGGGTGGAATTAGAATGAAATTAAGAATTACACGTAAAGTTCAAAGTTGAAGTTGGGATAGAATCGAATTGATAGGTAATCCAGGAGCTTAATTGCTGTGTTCAAAAAACATCACGAGTTAAAATTACATCTTTAAGCTTAAATGAATAGAACAATGAAAATTATTATTATTTTTTGAATAAAAACAATGAAAATTATTAACAGTTTAGTACCACGCTCTTTAATTGACCTAGGAACAAATTGATTATGGGAGCAAAAAGAGAAAGTCATCAGAGTTTAGGACTTCTGTTGTGATTTTTTTAATAAAAATATGTTTCATTATTAATATTAATGTGGTTATACTTTTTTATTAAAAATAAAAATAAAAATGGAGATATTAAATTTGTGAGTTACGAATTAGTTAATTAATTTTATTTTAATCTTTATATAATATATATTAATAAAAATTAATAATAAATTAGTCATAAATTAAAATTTTATTTATAAACTAATATATATATATCAGAATATATTTTTCATTTTCAAATAAATTATTATCATCTAAGTTTAAATATTTGAATTTTAAAATTTCTTATTTAATAAATAATTATTTGTATAAAATTTAATTTTAATTAACGTTAAATAAATAGATATTGTTTAATTAATTAATAACTAAATAATATTGTAAAAATAAAAAGGGAGTATTATAAAAAAGAGTATTATAACTACTTTTTATTTTCGTAAGTCATAAAAATAGAACAAAAATAAAACTAGAAATTCAAGTAAACAAGATTTACCATTAAATTTTAAAACAAATTAAAAAAAACATGACTTGGCTACAATAGAATCTAAAATGAATGACTTGAACCTCGCTTATATTTTAGTAAAAAATCAAGTTATGCCTCAAATTTAAGGTAAAAGGTCTAAATTAAACCTTACGGTTTTAACTAAAATTCAATTGACTAAAAGTCTACTTTAAACCTTAACATTTACGTCATAATACAACTTGAATTTTAACATTTCGAAACATTCAATTTGAACCCCAATATTTTCAAAACGTTCAAAATAGACCTTAAGTGAATCAAAAATTTGTTAGGATTATTCATTAGTTAAATGCAATGTCAACGTTAACATGACATTATTAATTAAAGTTATAATTTAATTAAATATAAATTAAAGGAGCTTAAATTATCTAATTTTAAATATGATTTAAGGTTCCAATTGTAATTCTAATTAAATTTAATTAGAATTATAATTTTATTTAAATTAAATTACTAAAATATTCATAACCTATTATAAATAGACTTAGACTCTAAGGGAACTATTGCTCTTTGCCTAACCCTCTCTGTGATAGTTGTATAGCTCTCTTAACTTGTTCTGTGGATACTATTAGAGACTAGACATTTGTGCGCTATGGTAGTCAAGATAAGTCAATTTCAAAAATAGTTCTTGAGAGAAACAACAAAGCAAAGATCAAGCTTCAGAATAATGTACTAACTATGATTCATGTTTTATTATATTTTATAGGTTAATCATGGTATAAAATTTTAATTGATCATGGCTTTTAAAAATCAAATACAAAGTATGTTTCGAGATTATTTCGTTACATACAGGATTGGATCTTGTCCCAATTTTCTAATAGTGATGTAGAAATTAAGAAAAAAGAAAGAATGACAAAGAGGCTTTTATATTTCTGTGTCAACGATTCAATGTATAAGGGGTATTTATATATACTTAGTCTAACTAAATATCCCTAATTTTATGCTATACAATCATATCGATTAGTTATAATCAAAGATAATATATCAATAAGCTAGAATTAATGATAAGAGAAGAGTAAATCTTATAATGACAAGATTATTGTTAACACCCCCTCCCCCTCAAACCTAAGGTGTATTAGAGGATGAGAGCTTGAGTATAGAATCCAGATGTCCAAAATGCCTAATTGAATGAGACTTTGTGAAGATGTCAACAATCTGAGACTATGAGGAAATGGGAACAAGTAATAAGGTCCATTATAGAACATGATGTCAAATTAGATGACAATCGAACTCGATGTGTTTAATCCGCTTGTGAAAGATGTCATTATGGGCAATTTGGATAGCATTATAGAAGAGAAAGATACACATATCTCTTTAAGCAACCATTACAACCAAAAGAGTTTAGAGGTAGTATCAGCAAGAACTCTTATATTCTGCTTCTGTATCGGATCGAGAGACAATTGTTTGTTTCTTGCTATGCTGAAAAATAAAAGATTGGCCTAGAAACAAACAGTAACTAGTGGTGGATTAATGGTCAATTGGGTCCCTAGTCCAATCAGCGTCAAAATAAGCGTGTAGCTCCAATAGAGAAGAGTAGCAAAAAAGAAGACCATGAAACACAATACCTCGAACATACCTCAATACACAAAGAATAACAAAGAAGTGAGTGGTACGAGTTGCAGACAAGAATTGACTCACGATATGAACATCATGAGTAATATCTAAACAAGAGACAATAACACAAATAAAACTGGCATCTAATTACTGATAAAGCGTACCATCACTAAGTAGACTCCCATCAATAGCAAAAAGGTGATCATTGGAGCCAAATGGAGCATCAACCAAGTACCAAGTATTAGTATTAAAGAGAGCGTGTAGTTCTTCCACCATTTCTTGTTACTACAAAGGGTCAAGGTCAGCCTCGGGATAGGTGCCAGGTTCATATAGAGAAAGAATAATGGAATAAACATTCTCTTTAACACAAATAGAGGGTTGACTTTCTTAAGGGGAACGATGGAGAAGTTGATGAGACTTGATAGATTTTTGATAAATTGAGTAGATAAGGAAGAGTTAATTGGTGAAGGTGGAGGATCTACAGCTAGGGAAGATGAAATGGAATTAGGTGCCAATTTTGTTAAACTATTAGAGTTGTAAAATAGGCTTGCAAAAGAAATATTATGAAAACAAAGATATAGTAGGATTAAAAAAAATATTGTAAGGGTTCGTTAACTTGAAATTTTGAGAGTGTGGAAATATTTTGTGTTCCAAAAGGTTATATGTCAAGGGATTCAAAGTCTTTGAGATAGGGGATCCCAACATTTATATCATTTGTACTTTATGCAACTATGCCTTACCCAAGAAAACAACATAAACGTGCTCTTGGTTCAAGTTTTTGTGCTCATGAGATTGTAAAAAAAACAAAATATACACATCTAAAAACTTTAAGGGACTAATAGCCAAGAGCATGATTGAATAAATGCTCATAGGGAGAGATGTTACCTATGGTAGGAGAAGGAATACAATTGATAGTATAAATAGTGGTAAGAGCTGCTTCATTCTAAAAGGTTTTAAGACTTGAAATGGATATAATTAGAGCTCAAACATTATCAAGAACGTGTCTATATTTGCATTTGGTTTGACCTTTTTTTTAGATGTGTTTGGGTAGGATCTCTGAATGATGGTCACTTGTTGAACAAGAAAGTTAGTGAAGTTTGTATCTTTGCATTCTACGACATTATTAGTGCGACATATTTTAATTATGCAAGAAAATTGAGTTTGAATCATATTAGCAAAGTAAGAGAAAATAAAGAATTGTTTAGATTTATGTCGTATTGGAAAGATCCATGTATAGCAAGAAAAGTAATTGACAATGATAATATAATATCTCAGACCACCCATAGTTTCATAAGGTGCAAGACCTCAAATGTCATAGTGAATTAGATCAAAAGGTGCCAATGAAATAAAACCATTAAGAGAAAAATGGTATGACTTTTAGATAATTTACAAGAGACACAATCAAAATGTTCAGTCTTAATAGGGCCTAGAGTACCACTAGAAATTAAAGATCCTAATCTAGAAGTAGAAGGATGACCTAATAGAGAGTGCCATGTATGAGAAGTGAAAACACTAGTAACAAACTTGGAGGGAAGATTAAGGAAGTACGCTCAAATAATCTTCCAACCTTACATCCTTTCTCAAAGATCGCGCCCATTTGTGGATCTTGCATAATGCAACCATGACTTAAAAAGGATAATTTAATACCAAGTTCACATAATTGTCCAACATAAATAGATTCAATGAGAGTTTGGGAATAAGAAACGTTTTAGGTCAGAATAGTTTGGATGTATGAATAGTACCTATACACTATACATGTGTAGTAGAGTTATATAGAGTTATCAACAATACGAACAATGTTAAATATATGATGTTGTTAATGATTCAAAAATGGAGGAATTAGAGGCTATATGATTGCAATAAGTAGAATCATATCACCAAGATGTTGAAGCAACTAATGTGATAGATAGGATAGGGGACGATATAATACCAGAGTCTGGTTGGAGTTATTGAAGAAGGACATAAAGATCATTTAAAGAGAATTTGGGAGAGATGCTCTTTGTTAGACCCTCAATGGTAGCAGCAACAGTGAAAGCAAGTTAGGAAGACTTGGAGGAGTTACCTTGTTCAGAGTTCTGTTAAAGTCTTTTCCTAATTATAAGATGTAATGCCTGGACTCTTTATAGTAGTCACAAGATCCCTTACAAAATTTCTTACTCACGTTATGAGAAGTTTAAGGAGAGGTATGAGTTGTAAGAACAACATCAATAGATGTAACAGATTTTTCCATGCAGAGTGTAATGAGGCAAATTTCCTTTAAGATGAACTTCTTAATTATAGTGTCGAGATTGGGTAGGGATCATTGATGAAGGAGAGAGTTGCGAACAGGTTTAAGCTCATCTTTGAGAGTCATAAACAAATGCCATATATGTTGATAATCACGAAGATTTGCATAGATAGTAGCAGCATCAGGACTAGGCTAGGTAGGATCACTAAGAGCTAATTGATCACCAAGTTCTTATAATTCGAATACATAACTTTGTATTGTCTGTCCCAATTATTATTGTATTCGATGAAGTTTTCTATATAACTGAAATTTGCTGACATCATTAGATATAGAGTAACAATTTTTCAAAAAATTCCATACCTCCTAGGTTGTGTCAAAGCTTCAAAAATCAATTTTGATTGCCCTAGCATATGTATTTCTAAACCATGTTAAGATTTGATGATTTATTCCATCCCAGGCTATTAGTCATTCTATAAATATATCAATGTCTTTCTCTTTCTTTTGGGTAGGTTTGAGTATTTCTCTAGTAACAATATGCCAAAGGAGCCTCCATTTAAAAAAACTTCACATTTTCTCAACCCAAAGATCATAATTAGAACCATCAAAGATGACATTAATAGGATTGAGGAAGTTTAGAGGCATTCGTAGTGAATGAGGACAATAAAATAGGAGAAAATATGTTTAAAGAGATGGAATTTGATTATTCTAACCTCAAATTTGAATTTAGAACATTAAAAAACCTTAGGAAATCGTCTAGTTTACAAAAGAACAAAAAAAAAGTGTTTGAACTAAGCAATTAAAGTGTTGGTTAACTCTTTTTGGACCGAACTGAACCAGTGGGTCTGAATGAGAGGAGTTGCTACAAGCGCGTGGATAAACAAGACAGTGACACGTGGATAAAAAGATAGAGCCACGTGGATAAATCAGATAATACACGTGGACAAATAGAACAGTGGCATGTCATTGAATATGTGACATGGCACTGGCTTGGATATTTGATGACGTGGTAGATGATATCTACAATATATGTAGTTGACATGTGTGTTGATGTGGCATCATAACACTTTTGCCTTTTAGGACTAAACGGTGTCATTTTGCTTGGAAGTTAAATGAAGTTGTTTACATCGTCTGCTTCTTCCCAGCAACTGCAACTAGGGTTTTACAACTTTAGCGACTTTCGACAATGCGTGACGGCAGGCGGCATCTAGTGGTTTTGGTTGCATTATTGCAATCTACTTGGACAGAGGAACAATTTGGTATATGGAGAATCATTTTTGGAGCATACTGAGAACCTAAAATGCGTGGACAAAAGACTACAAAAGAAAAGTTGAAGAAAGAACCCCAAATTTTTTACTCCTTTTTACAAAGGAGGCTTTGATATCACCTAGAAATTAATAGTAGAGAAAGAATGATGAAGAGGCTTATATATTTTTGTGTATATGATTCAATGTATAAAATATGCAATTAGTCTAACTAAATATCCATAATTTTATGCTCTACAATCATATAAATTAGCTATAATTAAACAAATATATCAATGATAAGGTAAAAGTAAATCTTATAATGAAAAGATTATTGTTAACAAGCGTCACGGTGGCCACGACGTGTCCATCCACTCTCATTTTGTCTTCGATTAGGGAGTTGTCTCATCAGGTGAGATAAAGAATAAAAAAAATGGGTATGATGTTAGTGGAAAGTGTCATCTTTTTCTTGTAAGAATTTGTTAATCTGTGCTTTATTGTGTTGTCAAATTTACAAAGAAGCTAAAAGGTTTGCTTACTTGACCTGATTGAAAATTGTTTTGGCTTATAAAGGGGCACTCATTACTCATCTAGTCTCCATAAATGGGCATCTGAAAATACCCACTAACAAATTAGGCCAAAATAATACATTTTCCTTCAAATCATAGAGTGTAAGTAAATTATTCATCTCATTCTCATAAATCAAACACAAAAGCAACTCTTATGCTTGTAAATTACATTCCTAATCATTGTGATCTTACAAGTTTTCCTGATATTTGGTTTTCTCAACATTTCTAGCACTATCATTCCGTAATAAGCAATAGATATTTCGTTTAATTTCAAATGGTTATTAGAATAACTATTAAAAATGTCAACTGCTTGACGTTCTATGCTTGATCTGAACATCAAAAGTCACTGTCTCCAACTGAAAGGACTTTGGATGTTTATAGCATTACTACAGCCATCACATTGCACTATTGGTTACATCGAAACTTGTTCAACACATATGATACCCATTTTTATTCTAGCTACGTTCTATAGACCATATTTACATGCTTTTACAGGCAAGCTTGTTTTGAAAGTACTAAAAGCCTCTAAACTTGAGACTTCGGGCCTCTTCCACTCTTTTTTAAAGGTTATGAGACTTGAAGACAAATTTTTGTGAAGTAAGCGAGTCAAATTGACAAAACTTAACTTCGACCCACTGAGTCCCAGAGAACCCAGCTCCACTGCCGCCTTAACTACCAATGGTGGACTCCATTTCCTGGTTAGAATTGGCGGGTTATGGTTATCGACAACTCAAATATTTTGCCAATTGTCAAGATTTCATACTTTGTTTGTATTGACCTTATCCATGGAGTTCAATAGATTTTCGACGAGTTTTCGACTAAAACTATTGTCTCTTAGAATGCAATTGTTGCTGGGTATTTTTCAAAACAAACTATCCTCTGAAGTACACAAGTTGATGGATAAAATGTATGAGACAAACTATATTTCTTAGGGTTTTTTAATAACTAGGTGTTAGACCTTTTTCCTAATTGAGTCTTGGCCAAAGTCTAACATGTATTAGGCATGAGAAAGGCATGTTAAAGAAACCAAAGGGATTTAACCAAGGAGGACCAAGCATGGTTCAATCTTCGGCTAACTTTGATGGACTGAGAGGCATTAATCGGATTGATTTATGCAAGTTAGACTTGTCTTGGACATCTTTGATAGGACTAAGGACGAAATGGTGCTCAAATGATGGACTATAGATGAACTTATTAGACCATGGGTATGAATCGGTTGAACAATATGGGAAGTGGCTCAGAACTTGACTAACTTTTACCTTTAGATGAAGACCATTTATGATGTGGCAAAATTAGTGGGATGAATTCTCAAATAAGTGAGGGGATATGGTAAAGGATATGAATGAGATATCTTATCTTCATTTATCACATATTTCTTTTACTTAGAAGTAGTTTAGTAGTAAGATATATAAACTACTCACTAAAATTATGTCTAAAGTTGTTGGAGATGTTAACCACTATCTAAGTTAGTGATATAGTGGTCTTATGTTCACTTTCTTGTATATTTTACAACAAATCTCTAAAAGCTTATATATAGCTCATGTCAATTGAGAGTATATAAAAGGTTGACAATTTTTGCTATAAAAGCTTTGTACTTTTTTCTCTTCTTATTGCCATCCATTTTCTTGTTGTTGGCTTAGTGAATCTCATAGGTTTGCTTTAGCCTTAGTGTGAAACACCTTCAATACGAGGGATTTGGTAAGTTTGAGTTGAATTGCAAACACTGAACTACCGTACTTAGACTTTGGCTTATTCTGAGTGCGGAATTGGAGTTCCTTACAAAATCTTTGCAACAGTTGATATGAAACTTATGTTGGTGATTCAATGGTGGGTGGTAATAATCTTAATGAATGTGTTACAAGGATGGAAGCATTCATCAGTCTTTTACCTTCACGTGAAGAAGATATTCTTTCTTATACATCACGTTTTGAAGCTTTAGAGAGACAAATCCAAGTGTTGCATGATTAAGTGGCTAACTTCATTAAAGCACGGGAGGAAACAAATTTTGATATCATAATCCTCAAATGTCAATTGCAACTCAAGATGCGAGACAAGCTGAAAGCACCATGTTTAAGATTTTCAAGAGCATTCAGAATGCTAAGGAACTTGAGAACTTCTTATGGGATATGAAACAATATTTTGCAACTACTAAAGTGTCGGAAGCAAAAAAGGTGAATATTTTGGCAATATATCTAGATGGGGATGTGAAATTATGGTGGAGAACTCGAACCTCTACTAAAATCATTGTTGGCCTTCCTTTTATGGATACATAGGAGAGAATGAAAAAGGAGCTAAAGGTTTGATTCCTTCCTAACAACACTTTTTGGCTTGCGAGAGATGCCTCGAAGCTGTTAAACCAAGATGGTTGATAAGAAATTACGTTAAAAAATTTAATTCCTTAATGTTTGATATTGAGAATATGTCAAATAAGGACAAACTATTCAATTTCATATTGAGTTTACAACTTTTGATGCAAATGGAGTTGCGACAGTAAAATGATAAGGATGTAGTGGGTGCTATTGCAACTGCAGATACTTTGGTAGATTTCAGAGTGTCAAAGAAAACCAAAGCCTCTTCCACTTCCTAAAAGTTGAAAGTAACTCACCAAGAGAAAAGTGAAGGAAAGAAGAAAAAAAGACCATGACGAGAAAAGGGAGAATGATCACAAGGAGAAGTCCAAACAAATTAGACAACCTAAGCAAGGTGAGAAATCTTCTCAAAAAATTCGTGGTTATTTTTTATAAAGTGCCTTCATTATGCCTAAGATTGCCCAAGAATGGAGAAGATTAAAGCATTGATAGTGAACGTGGATGGTGAAAATGATCATCTTGAAGTAGGGCTTAATTATATTTACTTACTTAATAAGAATCCGTACTGAAGTGAGTCCCTTAGATTTTGAGTACAATAATTAGACTTCAGCTAATTTTGTGTACAAAATTAGATTTCTTTGCAAAGTCTAGATATATTAAAAATAGATTGTTTTATTTTTTACTTGAAACAAAAAAAAGTGTTTTTTCTTTTTAATTTATTTATTAATAAATTATTCGTAAAAGTATTTCAAATTTGTCATGATCTACAATTTATATTGAACTGAAACACGTTTATAAAATTAACAATAAAGTCGGCATATAACATTAACAATAATAATTTTATTTTTATTAATATGACAATTTTGGATTTAAAATATAATTTAACCTAGTCGATAATTATGAACCAATTAAATGATATTCCTGTAAACATTGTATTGTTATATCTTATCAAAATTATGGACTCTTATGTTTATTTATATAATTGAATTTTATAAAAATACACAAATTATTGTAAATAAACTTTATAAAATCTTATTTAACACACAATTGAATAATTTATTTGTATTTTATATAATTTATAAAAAGTTTAAGAAATTTCTGTAATGAATTAAATATGATTATGAAAATAAGAACCAATTAAAATGCTTCAAACGATGAAATTTAAGTAAACATGATCCTATGTCTAGTTCAAAATATAATGGGGTCTTTGCGGTTAGGTCTTCAAACTCTCTGGATACCTCCTAGGTTTGAAAACCAAAAGAGAGAGAGAGAAGATAACAAGATGCTTAGCTTGATGCGGTGCCGTCCCAAGTTTCCGGTGAGGATTACATCAATATTTGATGTCAGTCAATGCCCTTAAAATTTGAACGGCAGACAAAACGGAAAATAGTTATGTTAAATTTATTTGTAAATCCAAGTCGAGAGTGGAGTTACGGGAACCGCCGTCTGATGGAAAATCACTTTGACATTCAGTTTTAGATCCTTTAAGATCACTTGTACCAACTTGAAACAAGGTCCCGTAGCTCAGTTGGTTAGAGCGTTGGTCTTATGAGCCGAAGGTCGCGGGTTCGAGCCCCGCCGGGACCACGTTTTTGTCCATAATAGAAGGTCACAGGCTGCGTTAAGTATTAAATAAATGTGTCATTTCTCAAATACTTTTTTTAAATAAATTTATTTTAAACTTATTCATTTCAAAATTTTGTATATATATAATATATAAAAATCTTTTTAAAACACATTTTTATTAAGAAATTACGAATTATATTAATTAAATGAATGTGGTATTTCTTATAAGCTATTTTTTAGTTTAGTATTTTTTTAAATAAATTTATTTAAACTTATTCATTTTAAAATTTTATATATATTTATTATATGTTTTTAAAAAAAACTTATTTCAAAAATAAAAAAGATTTCTGTCCCAAGTTCGACTCGATCCATACCGTAGTTAGCGTCGAGAAGCGAACCCACGAACTTCAAGGAAATGGATTCTGTTTTTTTGTATCACAACTAGCACTTGGACTTGAGGCGTAATGGATTGTGTTTTTTAGTGTGGAAACTACCACTCGGACTTAAAGGTATAAGGTGCAAAAGGTAAGGAGTTAATTCTTTTAATGGTTATAATTAAGGAATTCAAAGAAGTCATAATAATAATTGATTTGTTCATTATTAAATTTAGTTAATATAAAATTAACTTGATTAAAGGATGTCGGAAATTTTGTTGGTTTGGTATTAATAAATAAGAATGAAAACTTAAACTTTTAAAAAACAAACACAAATCTCATTACCTAAGGTTATTCGCTTTGTAAAAGTTAGATGAAAATTATCAATATACACAGTCTTCCTTTTGCATTTTTTTACGAAGGAATTATAAAAATTCTTAAATTGTTTATAATTAAGAAATTCAAAGAGTGACAATTAATTTACTACTAATTTTAAATTGATTTCAAATGACAAAAGATTGGGACTCCTCTCTTTTTATTTTAACTTTTTATATATAACGTATATTGTGTCAATATTTCAGTAATCAATCATGTAGCAGCCCCATCAAAATTTCTTGCATCCTTTACAAACAAACTAGCAAAGTGAACTTGTTTTGCAATGTATCAAAAACTTGACACAATAAAATTGTTTTCCTATGTATCATAAGACTAACAAAATGCTCACATGTATCAAAAGAACTCAAAATAAACTTGGAAGACGGAATGATCACACATCAGAACTGCAAAACTAGTTGAAACTCGAGGCCAGGCTACATGGATTGGAGATATTAATGATCTTTACCTACTTGGCATTATAGCTTTCATTGTCTAATTTATTGACTGGTACCTCCCCTGCCAAACTTGTTCACACTATTTATTTATGGTGAAGCTTCGTTATGGTTTCAGTAAAGTATATGTCGACTATGCATCGATTTTAGTAGGTTGATGCGTGGAGGCGACTTAAAACTTTATTTGCGCTTGAAGCTGAATTAAATTTAGTACTTGAAAGTTTTGTCAAAATCAAATCCATACTTGATAAATCACAATCAACCTACAGGCTTTAATAAGCTGCAAGAAAAAAGGACTTGGTACTACTTATAGCCATCAGAACAGTCGAGGATTTGAGAGAAATATTGTTGCAGGGTGTTCTTTGGTAATCAATGAGCCTGGTCCATATCATAGCTGTTCGGCGGCCACTCATCCGAAATGAATGGAACTGGTTTTAAGTAAATGGAATATAACAATAAATGCTGTCATGTTTCAGTGTTTGTTTTCTTAAGAATGTCATAGCAAACAAGATTGGGGTTCGGGCTGGTAGATAGCTGCTCGGCCATGAACAGATCGGAGATGAAGATTGCAATCCTATTCAAACCTGCTACCACTGGTAATGGAGGTAGTACGAAGCTTCCCATTCCAATTGTCAAGAAGTTCCTGGAGATTCAAGTAGCAAGCTTGTTCAATGGGCGATTAGCTTTGTACTCTGTGTTTTTTGTCCGACTGGAAAACAGGTGCATAATGTTGCAATATTCAAAAGTTGAAAGGCTTGGAGCCCCAAACCACTGGGAGGGTGAGACCTTTTGTCTGCGAACGTGGGATTTCTAATTTTAATGTAACCATATGAATTTAGTTAATCAAACGATGGTCTAACCCAAAAGATGATAGATTCCTACTCTCATTGAAGTTCAACACCTTTTCCTGTAAAATCTAAATTTAGGGACCCACAAACTGGCATGTCCTTCTCGTGCAAAACAATTGAATATGTAGACCAGACAGGCAGACACGATTAAGCTGAATCATGCAATGCATTAGATACCTATCTGTCAAAGGGAAGCTACATTAAGCTAATTATGTGGGCTAGATCTCTTAACCTTTAGGGTATCACTTGAGAAAAGGACATTTTACCATATAGTATATCAGTCACCACCTCAATTGAAGCCAAGATTTTGGCTTTAATGGTTTTGTGCTCTTCTTATAGAAAAAGTTCCAGCTAGACAGAAGCAATGTTTTTAAGCACTCGGATATTTTTGTGTAGGGGACCGAGCACAGAAGGGCAAGTGCCACCATTTTTGGTACTATCCATATGGGCATTCCATCATTGATGTTATGCACATTTCCCCTGTTCCCCCTTCATGGCTCCTCCTGTAGACTCTACTCCACTTAACTTCAATAGCCCCACCTGCTATGTTTATCTTAGCTTATCATTTAGAGGGACTACCAAACCTTGATCTCTATATTCCTCCGCAACCTGGGTCTTCTTAAAGAGAAAGCAATGTCTAAGATTTTGAATCTACTGTCGTCAACATCAATACAACTTAAAATGACACTTAGCTCTATGGTATATAGGTTCTATAATGGGGTTTGGATTCTTCCGGTCTTGGTAATTTGCTATCTTACCATGTATATATATATATATAAGCTTAGTCAACTTGAGAAGAGAATTTTGCCTTCAGCATTGTTTCTTTTTTCCTACTTGAGAAGAGAAGTCTAGGCATGGCAATAGAACTAGGGAGACCAGAAGAACATAACAGTTCATGAAGCAAGTTTTGCAACTAGGAAAAAAATTCTGCACATAGTTGAAGCTACACCAATTGTTTTCAACAAACTATTTCGACCGTATATGGAAAGTGAATAATCATTGTATGCTCCCAGAAATCCAAGCAACTATAGACATGTCAAAAGATTAGTTATTCTTTCAATGCTCGGAGATTAAAGGATGTTGATGAGGCGAGGAAAACAGTAAAGCTACAAACATGAACCGTCAAGGAAAGAAACCTGCTTCTTCATGTCTTCTTCTTCTTCTTCTTCTACATGAAAGGAATTGACCCTCACTAAACGAGGGAAAAGAGAAAAGACTCCCCTCTTACGATTCTCTGCTCTATCTTCCAAGTTTATATCTTTCAGAAAAGGTCATTAAAACCAGCTCTAAAAGCAACTACGCATAGGATTGTCATAGACTACTCTGCTGCAAGATTCGATAAATTTATGATCTTGGGGAGCTTCATTTTGTAAAACATCCTTTTAAACATGCCACATTACAACTATCAGGTATGCTGAAATTGAGCAAAACATGAAATTTTCCATTGAGGAAGTATTTGAGCTTCTATCACTAATTATTGAAATGAACATAAAACATCAACATTCAAAAGTCTAGCACATAAAAGCATGTCAAGATAAACAAAGTTGAGTCTGAAGCCCAACCTTACATGGAATGGAAACAAATAAAGCTACTTGGACATGATAATAATACATTTGATAGAAGCTACACAAACCGAGGATCCAAAAAACCTGAGAATATCAACTCAGATCTCTCTCCTCACGCGGTATTTGCCATTGAATTGTACCAAAAGTGAACGAAATATCTCCTCCAAACTAGTCTGCTATTCATCGTTCAGCTCCAACATAAGCTTAATGTTGTCCTGCAAGAAAAATGTAGCAAAGAAAACATGTTCAAAATGAATAATGGGATAGGAAACAGTGAAAAAAGGACTAAGTTGAGACGGGAGTTTTAGCAGGAGCACATGTAAGAGGAGAGATAGGTATATTCATATTTTTTAAGTAGCTTTAAATACTTACCAAACTAGTCTTCCTTTTGATCTCTTCTAATTCTACTT
>JAOQMM010000173.1:28835307-28851555 GCA_027563515.1 Erythroxylum platyclados
GATAGATTTTGTAGTTTTCCATAAAGACAAGATAAAGCTTATCTGAATAGCACCAGGAAACCTTAAACAAATGACTTTGTGCTCAACCATCCGGCTTTTTCTTTACACTTTCAAAGTATGCTATTACTTCATAGTGTATCATAATCAAAGTCGTTCGACTCTTTGCTTTGGTATGCCTTAATGAGGTCATTCATGACGTAATTGCATCCAATAGATTTGCTAGCTATAGCTAGTTGGTGTCCACCACATAATTAAGCTAATCAACCAATATCTCTATGTTTGCTCTTCTTAAATTTCCAGAATAAATGTGTCTACCTTTTGTTCTTTATTATAATTGTTGACTACTCGGTGCTTTAATTTATGCACTCGTTATTTGCACGACATTAGACTTCCGTTTTGGCAGAAACGTGAAAGCGCACAAAAGGACAAAGTGCAATCAATATTCATAAGCAACGCCTATTTTTCCTTGAAATATAACTAAAATGATATGTGTACAATTTAAGTTTGTTTTGAATTAAAATTATAAATATTCATTATCTTCAACTATGAATAGAAACCTAAAAATAATCTAATTATAAGAAAATATACATAAAGAAATAAAAAAAGATTTATAAGATGTTAAAAATATCTTCTAATATAATTATCGTAATATTAATTTTTCCTAATTAGTTGTGATTTATTTAAATCATAAATCTATATTACTTTGATTTGATTTGTGTATGCATAATTTTTAATTCAGTATAGGACTTTATTTATAAATAAGGACTTTTAATTGTATATTGAATACAAATAAATATAATAAAACAATATGAGCTTTGTATCGTGCCCGTGAAATAAGTCTTTTAAGGTTGAATCACGTAAATCTAATCTTTCTATTTCATTTAGTATAGGACTTTATTTATAAATAAGGACTTTTAATTGTATATTGAATACAAATAAATATAATAAAACAATATGAGCTTTGTATCGTGTCTGTGAAACAACTCAATAAATCTTTAAGGTTGAATAACGTAAATCTAATCTTTCTCTTTCATTTTCTTTATCGTCTTTCTCCTTATTTTTATTTATTATTTCAATATGGTATCATAGTAATTATATTTGTGTTTTCATATTTGTAATTTCTTCTAATTATCAGTCATATTGTATTAAAATCGTCAAGTCTAGAAATATATAGGTTGGAGCTCCCTGTTGCCCGCTTAATAACCATGTAAGCAAAAGTTGTTTATCACGTTCACATGTCAGTTATTCTCTTTTTACTAACAAATGATCACTACACTTTGATTTTTATTTTTTACAAACGAACAAGATCATTACTATACTTCGATTCATCCTCATCTTAAGGAGGGATGTTAAGAGTCTTTTGATACGATCATAATCAATCAAATCTTTTAGTTAGTTATAATTTATCTTGATCTTTTAATTGTGTATATTACTTTGATTTGATTTATATATATTCATATTAGAATAAGTAAGCTTTCAATTCACAATTTTTATGATAAAAAATATGTTACTATTAATTTTTTATTGTTGATGAAGATATTAGTAAGTTAATTTGTCAATCAAGTTTTAAGCAAGGGATAAGTGGGCAAAAAATCAAAGTGAGCAAAGTGGAGCACCAAATACAATGCAAGAGAGATTCAAAATAATTCAAGTCAAGTAAACCAATAACAAGAAAAGTGAAGTTGTTCAATGCATTAACAAATCATTGTAATCTTTTATAATGTTTTAGTAATTTTTTAATAAATTAAGGATTTGCTTGATTATTTACATATAATGCACAGTGCATAAATCTTTTTATAATTAAGAAAATTTTATTTTAATTTTTAAAGAAAATTCATTGATCTTCAAACAAATTTAAGAAACTTTTACAAGTGTTTTGAGTCAAATATTCATCAAAGTAGAGTGATTTACTACTCTTGAAAAAATTAAAGTGTTAGAAATTAACATTTCAAAGTTTTTCTAAAATTTAATTTCTATATGGATTTAACTAACCCAATCAACAACAACAATAACAGTTCAATAGAAATCTATTAAGATGTAGATTTTGAGGAGGTCCACAAGTACGCTTTATTCTTAACTAGCAGAAAAGTTATTTTTGATAAACTCATAAGAAAAAAAGAAAAATAAAAAATTTGAAAATAGTTTGAAGAAAACAAAAGCTAAAAATATAAAAAATAAGAGTATAAAAATAAACATAAAAAATAAAGATGTTTAAAATAAAAATAAAGATAAAAATAAATAAATAAATAAAAAACAAGAAGGAAGACAAATAAATAAATAAAACAGACAAACAAACAATTTAAAGAGAACAAAAAAATATGCAATAACTAAATAAAATAACTAAAGAGACAAGTACCACAAATAAAAGTATTTAGGCTAAATATAAGATATAAGAATCGAAGTAAAAAATTTAAAAAACCTATGAAAAAAGAAGAACATCTCTATATATGATCCTCTACCCATATTTTAGTTTATCAAAGTTTCATATTTAAGGCCAAGTTTTCTGTAAGCTCCAATAAGGTCATATCGTATCTGATTACCTCTCTCAATTATTTAGGTCTTCTTCTTTTTCTCTTGTAATCTCTAAGTATAATCTTCTTGCATTTTCTCATCGGAGTGTCAAGATGTCTCCTCTTAATATGTCTGAACTATTTAAACTTTGTCTCTCTTAATATCAATTTTAACTATCTTCAATTTATCTTTTACTACTATATTCTTAACCTTATCTTTTCCTGTACTACTGACTAGTTGGTGAAGCATTTTAATTATTACAAAATATGTGTTGGTTTCCAACTTATCGATACTCCAATTGAATAGGTACCATGTAGCAGATGGTAGGAGATTAGCTTAATGAAATATGCTCTTAAACTATTTATTGAAATATTTATATTGTGTATTTAATAGTCATTTGAAATGATTTTATATATAAATGGAAAATAATTGACTTGGGAAAAATCAATATATTATCGAGTTTTTAAGAGACTTGAATTTAAAGAGAATATTTAAGTATATGTGTATATTGCATAAGATAGATTGAGCATTGGTTTATTAATGTAAGCAATAAAAGAATGTTTTTAATTATATATGGTTGTTAAAATATATGTTATGAGAGTTCCTCTCGATTTTGAACAAGAGTTGTAAAAAAGTTCCTTTTCACACCTATCAAAGTAAAATGATTATAAGGGGTTTATACGTACGACAAATAAGATAAAGCTTCATCTTTATTATTGAAGGAAGAAGTTAATGAAGCCGGAAGTGAAGATTAGAAATTGAATGTAAGACTTTTCTTTTTTTTGGAAAATTTAAAGGTATCATTAACAAAAGAATAGAAATAGAAAATATTTAAAACCCTTTTAACCCAAACAAACCACGAAATATGCACCGTATGGAGATAAACGCCATATTGTCGTTTAACAAAGAATGTAAGACTTTGAGATGGGCATGACAATCTTAATTTGAATTCAAATAACTACATTGCTTATAATTGTAATTTAAGTAATAACTTGATATTTGATATTGCTGACAATACATAGAATTTTAATAGAATTAGTTATAATATCTACATTGAAAAATTATACCTTGGAGGAGGAATTAAATTGTAAGGATAAAAATTGAAGCACAAGCAATTTGGTATTTAAATTTTTAATAATATAAAATTTTCTTATATTTAAATTTATTTTATTACATTTATACATTTTCATAAATGAATAAAAATAAGTAAATTATGTAGAAATATTATTAATGAGATAAGATATAAAATATGTTTCATCGAAATTAAAAGGAGAAAGAATAGTATGAATAGGTGAGCAATATATTTTGTATAAAAAATATATAAAAGAATAATATAAAGTGATTAGCATCAAATAGTTACAAGAAAAAAAATATTAAAAAAGTTATGAAACTTTACTGAAAATTTTAATTACGTCATTTGGTTTTATCTTTAGTCAACACTTTCAAATTATTTTCTTAAAACAAATCATTCAAAACCCAAACCTTACAAGGGCAAACTATATAGGGCGTTTGTTTCATCTGCAAGAATAGATAAGGAATGAAATAATAATTCTTTAAGAATAGAATAGATAAAGAATATAATAGAATATGTATTATTTAGTTTGATTTATTCCTAAGAATTTCTAATGATTATGTAATTTCAATGTTTGATTTGAAAATATAAATTTAAAATGACAAAGAAATAATTAACAAAAAGAATAAAATATTCATTAGTGTCCACTAATTACATTATTATTATTATTATTATTATTATTGATTTTCTTATTATTATCATATTCTTCTTCTTCTTCTTGTTTTTTTTATTATTATTATGATATTTTTATGGCTAAGTAATTATATAGATTTATTAAGGATATTTTTATCCAACAAGTCTTCATTTTTATTTCCAACCCACTTGGAATAGATAAAGATAGGGGATGATGAATTTACTTATTTCCCAAACTCAAAAAATAAGTAAACTCTTAGATTATATATTTTTTATATTTTCTTCAATCAAATAAGAGAATAATCTATTACTAAAAATATATCAAAAATGGAATGATTATTCTAGTCCACCAAATATCCCTTACGGGTTTTATTCAAATGTTTGGATAATGAAGTTGACTGGCTAGAAATCCTCAATGGCTAGTGATAAAGTGGGAGACGTAGTTTGACTTGACTGGATATTAATTGCTTGTTGCACGATGTATCATTGGTATTAGTACATGTAAATATCAACTGTAGAATTGTGTATTTTATTTAGAAATAGGGTTGTTATGAGAATTTGAGAAAGCATTGATAGAGCTTGCATATATATGTTTTATGAGAATTTGACAAAGCATTGAGATGTTTGAAGTGTGTCCTTACATCTGAACTAGAGAATTTAATTAGTAATAGTAGAATAATAAACATAAACACTATAAAATTTGGACTTTTAATTTTTTACAAAAATAACCTAACATTAGAGTTTGTATTAACAGATCTGGCATGACTTGTCACGTTAACTATAATAACTCACAAGTGAGGAACCAAGTGTAAGTCAATTTTTACATCAAATTATAATTAAATTAAATTAATTATTAATAAAGAAAACATAAACGAAAAGAAAACCGTCCCATCTTTCTCCAACCTATATTCATTGTCTCCGCCTACTCTCATTGTTTTGCTCACCATCTTTCTGTTGTCCGCAGTATATTTTTGATTAAGATAACATGCTCTTGAATTTGAATAGAATGCGTAGTAAAATGTAATCCTATATTATAAAATAAAGGGTAATATAACTTCTTTTTAGTATAAATTTCAACCCAATTTTTCAGATAAAATCAATCGAGTTTTACAGTAAATGTACTCATTTTTCTTTCAATTCTTTATAGGATGAGTTAATAGACATTGTCAAATTCTATCAGCAACCTAAAATAGTAAAAAATAAGATTATACATTCCATAAGCACACCTCTTAAGCTTACAAGAAAAATCTAGATATCAAACTAGAGTTGGATATCCTGACTAATTAGTTAGGAGAGACAACGTATCTGTAGTTGCGTATAGAGGAAACTTAGTGGCAGAAAGTAGGTTCCACCCTGCCAATTAGCTTTGATATTTTCCCTGCTTAGCAACTAAAAAGTTTCGTTCTTTCTTTCTTTCAAAGAACAAACTTAGGGACATTCATTTTGCAACTAAAAAGGAACGTAAGTTCCTTAACTAGTCAAGCATTCCAACAAGAAAAACTTCCAACAACCAATCAACCATAAGTAAAATATTGAATCCACCTTTTAAGATGCCCTGAAAAATATAATTTCACAGTCAACATCTCTAAAAATTTACCCTATAAAGTAGACAGAGTTCTTCAGAAGAAGGCATTGAAAGACTAGACCATTCTTAACATTTTAAGAACTAAGATTGTAGGAAGAGATAATGAATGTAGTGGGATGGTGCACAGAGACAACAATTATAAGGAGATGAGATAAAGATGGATAAAAAAGAAGCTTGAGTTAGGATAAGATTTCTTTTTTCTTTTTATTAATAATTATTTTAATTTAATTATAACTTGTCATATAAATTGACTTATGGCATTACATGTTTGACTTATTATAGCTAACGTGACTTGTCACGTTAAATCCGTTAACAAAGACTCTAACTTCCAACTATTTTTAGAAGAATTAAAAATTTCAGTATTTTATTCACTTTTTAATGTTTGAGTTATGATTGAGTAAAGTCTGAGATTTCTTTTGGTAATTAACCTTATTTAATTCAACATGAAAAGTTAACAAAATTGAAAAATATTTGTTTGGAATTGAATCAACAATTGGAAAAAATCTAGAGAATTGATTAAACTTTAAACGTGTTAAACTTTTGAATAACAAAACTTAAAGAACTAAAACTGGCTGGAATTCAGTAGAAAAATAAAGGGGAAACTAACTTGTGAAAAACTAGATAATTGAGTATTTAAAATAAGGGTTTAAATAACAAAGCTTCAAAACATCGAAAGTGAAGTATGCAATTATATCCAAACTTTCTCAAAATACTCCATTCGTATACTTGCACAGGGTACCCTCTGCCCTACGTGTCTGGAAGTTTCGTTTACTTGATTTGGCAAAAATCTCCATTGAATTTCTGTGAAAAAAAAATCTCCCTTGATCAGAAAAAGAATTATTAAATTCTTCCTTGAAAATAAGTCAACTATAAGTAGCGAAGAAGCTCCTCCTTAGTCTTCAAGAACTATGAAATTAGATTATGCAGGAAAAATAGTTAAATAGAATGAGAGAACTAAAAAAGTGATTAATTGCTAAAATAAACAATGACAAAAAGTTATGGTTAGTTGGAAACTTATCAAATTGATTAACAAAAAAGAGGGTCTCGTGATTAGGCTTTGGGAATAAATACTACTTCTGGGTGCTCAATGTTCATTGAAACAAATGACGTTACCGATTTTTAATTCTGTGGTCGGGCCAGCCAGTCTATTCTGATTTGACAACAACGGACGCAAGTTGTTCTAAATAGGATGAAAATCACCGACATATCTAATATCTTATAAGAGTTAGGGTGGCTAATAATTAAAGTTTTAAGTGGTCCTATTGAATAATCAGCCATTTACATATATGAATTCTTCAAATTAACAAGACGAAATGTTGAATCATTCCAGTTCGAGACCTGAAGTTGGTAAGTCATCCAACGGTTACAATTTTTATGTCCAAAACAAAATCACTGAATCTTGGGAAAACGTTGAAGACATTCTCGTCCAACTCCTAGTACTTTTATGTATAATAAAAAGAGATTGACCCTTCGCCCCTTCGACGCTATGCGAACTTTTGGTAATTTGGCTTTCCAACTTAAACTGTAGATGATGCCAAGCCATTTCTGACTAGACCTACACTAGTTTCCGAGGACCTGACATGGCAAATGATGAGTAGGAATGCAAAGTTTCTAATTTACTTGCTACTATGTGTGAACTCATTGGTAGGAAATGATCATTTGAAACCCACGAAGGGTTGACAAAAGAGCCACCATTTTATCAATATCGGGTTCACCATGAATCCATATCAGTGTGAACATGACGTAATTGGCAATTCACTTATATGACATAAAGGATCTTTAAGAGCCTCTTAAGAAGAAAAACGAGACCACTAGATAGACACTCACAAGTCACAAGAACAAGAATGAAACGATGAGAAGCGGTGATACGTGTCACGAGTGTGCATATATTATCACCTTGTGGTTTCCCTTCCAATTAAAGATTGTTCTATTTGACCCCTTTCTAATATTTTTATCAAGAAATCAGCTCTATATATATCCAATAATCCAAACCCCATAACTCAAGCTCTACACTTTGGTATGTAAATGGTCTTGCAGCTCTTACCTAAACTGACAAGTACAATATGGCGCCTACCCAGAAGTTCCTCCTTTGCATTTTCCTTGTTCTGCTTTCATTCTCGAGTTCCGAACCTCGTCCATTAGTTCCTCACCAGAGGAATCGTTCATTGATAGAGGCTGCAGAAGAGATGGTGATGGAAAGCATGCGAAGACAAGATGGGACCTTCAATGTGTCTCTTAGGATAAGTCCCGGGGGCCCTGATCCCCACCATCACTAGGCATGCTCTAAGATCACGGCAAAGCTCTTGATCGTCTGCTCTTTTGCGGGCTTATATATAGGTTGATGTGTACAATACCAACAACAACAGTATAAATCCTGTTGAGGCGCAGAATTTAGAGAGATCTAATAGTATGCAGTTTTATCTTTAACTAATAGAAAAGTTGCTTTCTAATATATATAAGTTGATGCATGTGAAGAGAAAGAGGAAGAAGCGTGGAAGTTAACTTGTGTGCTTTATTATATCTGGTAATAATATAACAGAGATGTCATGAAAGTTACAGGATTATTTTTTATTTCTGGTTCTTTCTTTTCCTTTTAGCTATATCAACATGTATCACTCAATAATTAGGTGACAATGGATCATGACATAAATGTTGGTTTTAATTACCTTCTAATTGATTTGTGCAAGTTGTTTAAGTTCCCCTTCCGGATCTGCTAGTCTTGGAATATTGATTGAAAACTTAAAACAGGCGTAGCTAGAAAGTGGTAATGTATTGTTGCTTTGTTGGCATAACTGTCCTTGCCGCATTTCTTTTGCAGACCAGTACATCGATCGAGTTGTCATCTTTTTTATATAGCAAGTCCGTAAAGAGGTCCCATGAATGGGATATGCCCTTTTGTTTTCCCTCTACTGTTACATACATAGATGGTGATCTCCTAAGCGTTTTTCCCAAGAACTGACATTAAAAGCATGCATGTCTTTTAATGTTTTCGTCTTTCGGTAATATAGTATCACTACTTTCTCGATTCACAAAGTAAATAAAGTGCAAGGGAGTGGGCCCTATACGGTTCTACTTTCGTGACAGAAAATTACAAGAAACTATTTTAAAAAATTTAAAATAAGAAAATTCCTAATTATTATTTTTAGTGTATATAAATAAAATTTTAAAGTATATAATAATTTATCAATTGTATTACATGTTTTGTATAATTTATTTGAAAAAAATTAATTAAAGAATTTTTTTATGATCCGTAATTAATTTTACATAAATATTTGAAATCAAAATCTCAAATATTTGAAACTCTACTAGAATCTCATCATATCCTATTAATTTTTCCTTTTGAAGTTGATGATATCAGGAGTCACATAACTATTATTATTGCATGACTATTAATCTACTAAGGAGTGGTGTCCACTGTCTACCACCGTTCACATTGTTAGGTCATTATCTAGGATTAACATCCCAAAAAAAGAAACGGGGTTTGGCAATTGGAAGTGGCACTTTTAGGTATCTGCTCAGCCGAAATCGGCTGTGTCGGCAATCCTTACCAAAGTGATTATTTTGGAATCTTATAAGATTAAGAAAACAAAATGCATACGCATGTGCATTTGTTTGGAGCTACTTTTTCCATTAGTGGATCCAAGGAATACACAACCTTCGTAGGTTCTTATTGAAGATTCTGTAACTTGGATGACAGATGAATGATGTTGTTGATAGGCTCACAAACTTTTCCAGCCGCAGTTGACAAATTTGAGAAAGAGTAAACCAGTTGAACTTTGTAGTCAACTCTCCTACGGATGTAGGTTACATTAACCAGACACATAAATATTTGTGTTTGAATCCACTTATTTCATCTTGACTTTTAATAAGTGTTATTAAAACATAATTCCAACCAAGTATTGTAAGATACGTCTTAAATTTTTAGTGGATGGTAAAATTTAGAACTTAATCTATGTCAATCTCGTACTGGCAGGAGAAAATTTTAAATTAGAAAATCGATATCACAGTCATGTGTGGGATACCAAACTGATGATGTAATTTCTATAAATGCGCCAAAATAGAGTTTTAGTAGTGTCGTTAAACATATATGAAAATATAGTTTCAATAATTTTAGATGTTTGGATATAAAATTTAACTTTTCTTAAATTTCTTATATGTAATCTTAGAGTATAAATACTTTTATAAAGGTGTTATACTTTCATAGGAGAGAACCTTTAAAAGATTGAAAATGTTGTTTAGGAGAGAACCTTTAAAAGATTGAAAATGTTGTTATCATCTATTATCTATTTATCTTGGTCTTTCTCACAATAATAAAAGAAATATATCTTCTTACTTGTGGATGTAACTCACATATTAGTTGAACCTTATAAATTTTATATTTTTATTTTGTTTATTTTCTTCTTACATTAGTTCTATTTGTACGATAATTGTTATCAAGTAATTGGCATCACAATAATTAATACCAAAGCATATGTTTTGTTGTCAATATGTCTCTTTACAAGTTCGATATTGAGAAATTCAATATATCACATGATTGGAAGCTGAAGATAAGGGTAGTTCTTGTTCAATAGGGATACACAACAACATTGGAAGGAGAAGAAAGTTGCCTGAGAATTTGAGAGTGCAAAAATTTGTCAAAGGCGCACATTTGTAATATTATTAAGTTTGGATGATGAGATCCTAAAGGAGGTATCAATGAAATAACTACTGCTTATTTATAGAGATGACTTGAAAGTAAGTATCGAAAGAGATCACTTACTGGTCATTTATGTCAAAAGCAGCATTTGTATACTTTGATGATGACAAAAAGTGCGTAGATGAAGGATCACATTGATAATTAAAGAAGAAGGTCATTAGTAGCAGAGGAAGGAACAAGGAAAAAGACATCAAAAATAGGAGCAAGTCACAATCTAAATCAAAAGCTAAAAATGTTCAATACTTCAACTATAAAAAAAGGATACTTTAAGAGAGATTGTGCACAATGAAAGAAATGGAAAAGAGAAACAAGAAACAGATGAAAAGGAAAAAGTTGTTCTAGTCTAGAGGAGTTCGGACGAAAAGAACAAATGAAGCAATAATGTTTTAACTATGAGTAATTATGATTTCATAAATTGATGGGTGATAAACATTAATGCGTCTTATAATATGACTTTCAATAAGGATTGATTTTATTCTTTTAAAGAATGGAATGATACTATTAGATTGGCGATGATGGAGAGTGTGATGTTAAAGGTAGTAGTTTACTGTGGATCAAGATGTATGATATAATTGCTAGAACATTGGATGTTTGGTATGTTCTTGAGTTTTAAAAGAATGTAATTTTTGTGGATATTCTTAATACTCAATGGTATGAAGTTTTTTGGGTGATGATGAACAACTTAAGATGGTAAAAGATATGATGACTGTGATAAAAGAAAATTTAAAACATGACATTTATGCTTTAATGGCAAATAAGGTAACAGGATCAATAAATGTTTCTTAATATTCAAGGCACAAGGATAACATTATTTTGGTGAATAAGAGATGACAAAACTTTATAAGGTTGGCTTATTGAAGGATGACAAATACAGGAGGGTAGATGTTTAGAAATTTTGTGCTCTTGGTAAAATATCTCAAATAAATGCTAAGAGGGTTGGAAATTCTAGTTTAGGAGATAGAACAATAAAAAGAAGAAAGCATCAATAAGGTATAGCTGAGGATAGAGCAAAATGGAACATCAAACAACCAAGGTGATATGGTTGGAGAGATTCGGTCACATATGTTTTTATCATTGGTGATAATGATGCAACTATCTTTCAGGGAACTAGAAAAAGTCAAGACAAAGAGATGAGGGCTAGGCTTGACAACTGGTTTGACCGAGCTTAGGCCTAGGTTAACTAAAAAATTTATGTTAGAGCTTAGGTCTAAGTTCAAAGTATAAGCTTAAGCTCGATTTGGCCCAATCTAAGTCTGATATGTAATTTTTTTAATTTTTTAAAATTAAAAATATCTTTTACTTAAAATGATGTCATTTAATTTTGCTAAAATTTTTTAAGCTATATAACTCAAGCCCGTTGACTCCGGGTTAGACTACATCAATAAATTTTTACCAATCCTAATAGGTTTTACAAGATTGAAAAATTAATTACATTTAGTCAAACCTTGTTAAAAAATGTTCACACTTTGAGGATGCAGATGACACGTTAATAAAGTCCTCAGTGGAAGAGTTTGAGTGTAGCTTGAATTTGGTCAATGTTGACATAATTTGAAGCCTTTAAAAAAGGGTATAATAGGGAATGATTCTTAGTTAGATGTCGGAGAATTTAAGTTAAAGTAAAGAATTGTAAGAAATGTTTTTAATTATGGATAAATAGTAAAATTTCAAAAACTAGGCGACATCAGTCTTGCAATGGTAGGAGAGATTTTTAAGTCAAAAAGTAAATTGACACTAGTGTCAAATGTGAGGCAATCGTCGGACTCATGATATGGTTTTTGAGAATATATGAAAATAAAATTATAGTGTCGTTAGACAGATATAAAAATAAAGTTTCAATCACTTTAATTTTTTTAAAAAATAAAATTTCACAGTACTTTATTTATTATTATCTATTTTATTTATATCATTTTTCATAATAATAAAAATATCCTCTCTTTATCTGTGGACGTTGGTCATACGTAAATCGAGTACATAAATAATTTGTTTTTTTATTTTATTTATTTTAATATTATTTTTATTTACGCAGCAATTGATAAAAAATATGATATATAAGGTTTGATGACAGTAGTGACAATCTTTAGAGAGTAAAGATCCTTGAAGTCCTTGGCCTCTTTAAGAATACTAAATTCAAAAATCGAAGAGATACATAGAAGGCAGAGGGATGATTCTATTAGGTTACACTCAACCTACTAGAAAACTCGTTAACGAACTTGTTATACCAGTAACAACAGTTGCATATATAGTCTTTAAATAAAAGAACGAATATAAATAGGTGTAATATTAAAAAATTCTGGTTTGGGAGAGATGGAAGAATTGATAATATAATATACTGAAATGTTGTTTAGAAGAATGATTCATGATATAATATAATGAAATGTTGTTTATCATTTTACATTTTATCGTAAACTCTGCAAATTGGAGGTAATTTTTTTTACTATTTTGGATGAAATATGAACGCTTCCTTTCCATTCTATTCAATTTTATTTTATTATAAACCCTCGTCTCAAACGATGAAATTATATTAAATTTCATATCATTCTATTAATAACCACCTAATCAAACATTACTTAAGAAGTGATTAAGTGGTTAAAAGGGGTGGTTTAAAAATCGTTAGATATTAATTCATGGGTTTTGAGTCGCTTAGACTGTATAAAGTGGAAGAGATCCTTTAAAAATCTTCTAATTATGTAAAGTCGAAGAGATCAGATCCTTTAAAAATATTTAAGCACTAATTCTTATATCCGGATTGTTTATATTCCCTAAAGATTGTAAATGGTTGAATTTTTCTTATTCTAAATTATAAGAATTTGAATTTAATTATTTAAATTCAACTTGGTTTATTTTTGATTTGTTAATTTATTAAATAACTTACACAAAATATATGATTTAATAATTATTACATAAATTAAAAGCTTACAGCTATACAACAAAAATAAAAGAAGGGATACTAGTTTAGGGGAGTTACCTATAATTTAAGTGTTGTTTGGTGTGAACATTGAAGGTCTAGACCAAATTCAAGTAAACCCATTTACAATAAATTATGAGTATTAGTTTTTGTATATAAATCACTTTATTTTTAGACGTGGGATTACTTCTTTTATTAGCAAACATAAGCTCATCTTTACGCTATAAAGAAAATGACAACGTTTCTTATTTTTTAATTTAAAAAATAAAAAAGTCATGTTGGGCTAGTCTGAGTAGGCCTCGGGTCTTATTACCTTAAGCCCGACTTATCATCCCTAATATTAATTTGTGATTATAAATTATTTAATTAAAAATTTTAAAAATTTTAAAAAAATATTAATTTATTTAATTCTAACTACAAATTATAAATTTTTGTCTTTATCTCTAAGAAAGGTAAGAGAGCTAGCACTCCTACCTTCATTTATCACAAATTTGAGTTCTTTTTTTTTGTCTGTATCTCTAAGAAAGGTAAGAGAGCTAGCACTCCTACCTTCATTTGTCAAAAATTTGAGTTCTTTTTTCCTATAGATATCGTTAGTGGCTAAATGGAGAGCTTGAAGTTGACATTTCTTTTAAAAGAATTCGAATCAGGTACGAACCAATTACTTATTATTTATTAGTGATTTGTATTTTTCAAGTTATTTAATTATTAACATTTAATAATAAAACTATGTAAATTTTTTTTCATTGCACCTATAATTAAATTACGGTTAGATTTTCAACAAACATTATTATTATTTTCAACTATATAATTATTATGATTTAATAATTATTACATAAATTAAAAGTTTACATCTATACAACAAAAATAAAAGAAGGGATACTAGTTAGGGGAGTTATCTATAATTTAAGTGTCGTTTGGTGTGAACATTGAGGGTCTTCGTAAACCAAATTCAATTAAACCCATTGACAATAAATTATGAATCTTAGTTTTGCATATAAATCACTTTATTTTTATGTTTCTTTTTAACGTGAGATTATTCTTTTTATAAATTTCCAACAAACATAAGTATATATATATAGTGCTCACCTCGAGAATTAAAAATAAATAAAAAAATTAATTCATCTAATTCTAACTACAAATTATAACTTGTTATCTTATATCTATAGGCATAAGAAAGTTAAGAGAGTTAGCATTCTTACCTTTATTTGTAAAAAGTTTGAGTTTTTTTTTTTATAAATATGGTTAGAGGCTAATCAGAGAGCTTGAAGTTGACCTATAGAGAAGAAGTTTTTATAGGAATTCAAATCAAGTATGAATCAATTTATTATTACTTATTAGTGATTTGTATTTTTCAAGTTATTTAATTATTGAGATCTAATAATAAAACTATAAAAAATTTATTTAGATTTTCATCAATCATAATATAAAATCTAATCAAACTTGGATTCAAGAACATTGGACAGAAACTTAACCTGATTTGTTGTCAAGTTTATAACATGATCAATAGAACAAGTATCAAATATTTTTTAAACTAAGGAAGATTTTAATTTAATAAAAAATAGTTTAAAACTTTTTTCTTTTGTTAGTTTTGATTAAATATAATAATTATAATATTTTATTAGTAGTTAATATTGAAATGTTTAAATAATATCTATTCTAAAATCAAGTTGTGATAAAAAAGAAATTAAAAAATAAAGCTATTTTCAACAATTTTATAAATTATAAAAACAAGAAAAATTAAAAATAGAGCAACGGGCACACTTTTTCATTAATTTTGAAAAAGATAACTAAAAATTGAAAATAAAATTTAATCAAATTGGTCCAAAAGTTTTTAAGAATATTTTTTCAATCATAAAAAGAAAATAAAACTATGAATCTGTTATTTGTAGTGACATACAATTTTTTAGTTGTAATTGTTTCATTAAGCATAATAATTTTTCAATCAATGCTAATTTTCTATTAAAAAATTTACAATTTAACAGAATATATCGTAATTAAGAAGTTATTAAATTCTAATATAATATTCAGTTTATTATATAATTATTTTAAAATAAATTTATTGAAATTTAATAATTATTTAATCCATATATTTAAAATTTTTATGAAATAAAAAATTTTAGATTATCAAATATTTAACTATAGATAACAAAATCAGTTTTAGTAACTAAAATATATGTTAGCAAATAAATATATTACTTTTAATTTTTTAGTATACGATTTTTATTTTTAATAAAATTAATATTAATAATTATCAATAAAGTTTCTATAAGATATTAAAATAAAATAGTTACTTAATTAATTAATTTAATTATTTCTAATTTTATTTAATATTTAATTATCATTAATAAAGTGTAAATATATTAATAATTAATCAAGTTTTTATTATATTCGAAAACTAGAATCTAAAATCAACAAACAAAGATAAAATCACAAGAGAAAATATATAATTGATTAGAGTGATATAATATCCTTATAAATCATTGTTGCTCTAAATTATTTATTTAAAGATAATTAAAAGCACAAAAAAAACTAATGAACTTGATCTCATTAATGTTACTTTTCATGTTCTCAAACCTTTGTAATGGAAAGATAAACCATGAAACAATTACTCTCTTACATCCAGAATATGATCAAGTGTTACTTTGTTAATCAACTTATGGAGTAAGCTTCTTTGACAAATAGAATTATTGTATTTATATTCTTCCTTGATTAAAATATTCAATGTTTTTTCTTTTTCTAGTAATACTTTGTCCAATCTATTTGTCAAAATAATACAAAATAAATAATTGGTTTAGATAAATTAATAAAATGAACGAATAAATTACGGAATTCAAAATCACTTG
>JAOQMM010000173.1:28864804-28892687 GCA_027563515.1 Erythroxylum platyclados
CTCTTAAAATCTTTAGTTCTTAAAACTTGTGATAAATAATTAACGACACCATTTATGATAAACCTAATGGTATTTTGGAATAATTTAAAGGAATCATTAAAAAATAAATCATTTCGATCAAGTCAACTGTAAAAATCTTGAGCCGATCAACTTTTCGATTCAGTATTCAACTTTCTAATTCGATTTAATTTAAAAATATTTATTGTTTAAAATAAATTAGTTTATTAATTAATTAGTCAATTTTCATAAACAAATTGATTTTTATATATTAAAATAAACTAATTAATTTTATTTAATTATCTTACTTTTTAATTAAACTTTGAATTCTTTGATTGATAAAAATAATCTCTTGTAATCATATTTCAAACTCTTCAATTTTATTCAATCTTTAATTACTCTTATCGGTTTAAACTTTTAAACTTTAAACTTTTAATCTTACCGGTTTAACTTTTAGTCTGATTTTTAGACTATTGATTGAAAGAGTTCCTAGGCTGATATTATTGTTCTGGAAGGAGACTCGAAGTATGTTTTGTAGGACTTTCTAGCTTGATTGGTTGATTATTTCTGCATATTTGATATTTATTTAAGTCTTAGCTAATTATTTATATTTATTATTTTATGATTCCGGACATATTAATGGAATATCCTTATTCAGGGGATTGAAATAATTAGATTTTTGTAAAATTGATAGTTTTAAAATTTCTCATAATCATATTTATGTGAACTTTGTTTGATTTGCATGATTTATGGTCATATAATTAAACAGGCATGTGTTTCTGATTTAAATATCGGTAAGCTCTTACAATTAATTTGAAATTATATTAAAGATGTCTTTCTTTAGATGGTTGCCTCATTTGCATTCTCGTTATATTGAATAAATGAATTTTGTTGTTTAAGTAATTTGAGAACTTAAAAGTCATTATAGTTGCACATCGATGTTAGTTGAAATGAGAGGTATACTATTCCATTGTCCAAGATATGTTATCTAGGTTTAAATTTGGGCATGTACCAGTTTGCTAATTGATGTTAATTGGTCAGAACTAAAATAAAGAATATACTATTCTATTATTTGGTATGTATTATTCCAACCTTATTCCCATCCCAAAATGACATCATTTTGTGTAAAATAGGCATAAAACAACGTCATTTTATGTCAAACAAGGTTGAAACATGGTAATTAGGATAGAGGATCTGAACTTGTTAACAGGACAGGCAAATTAGTTTGTCGCTGATTCTAAGCATTTATAAGTACTTATTTAGTTAGTTAGTACCATTATGTATTGTATTCGTTATCATTACTCTGAAATTATTTGTTGTTACAATTTCTTTTCTTTATAAGTAATTTATATAGGTTGGTAATATTATTTAGTTATGGTCATATAGTTTCTTGCATATAATGATAATATATAAAGATAATTTTGTTGTATTTATTTATTATGATTTTTCTCTTTAGTAATATATTATGCTACTTTGCATAATTTTTAAATGAGGGATTGATAGAGGAGGAGTTTGGAGACATAAGAAGGAATTGAGTTGTGTACTCTACTTTAGATAGAGCTTGTTATTTTTCAACATATAATTCCATATTCTTGTAGACTTTGGAAGATTATTTTGATTGTTAAATAATTTGGAATTTAGTTATAAATGCTTGATCTAATTTGTTATGAGAGAGATAATAGATGATAATTTTGTGATTTGTATTATTTTGTCAAATTGTGTTAGTAGATACTTAACTTTGACTTGTTTGTGGGCTTGAAAATTTTGATCCTACTAGGTAATGGTTTGTTGTGGATCTAACCAATGAGCTTAAGTTTAATGTATGACATTAGGGTTCCATCATGATGAACTTGCAAATGTGAAGTTTATTCTATGGGCTAAGACCAGAAACAAAGAAGTGATGCCCAAACAATTCAAGATATTGAAGAGATGATTTGCAAATATTGTTCATTGAAGAAGCTATATAATTATATCTGGCCAAAGGTACAAATAACCTCTTAATATTTTTTAAAAAGTCTAAATTTGTCTTTATAGTTATCTATGATATTATGTTACATCTTAAAGTTTTCAAAATGGTACTGGTTGAAATTTTTAGTAAGTTTTAGTATTTGAGTCATAAATTTAGACCATATAATGTCATAACTAGGTAATTTGAACTTACCAGATACTGATGTGATCTTAAATTTTTTTAAACAATACTACAAGTTTGATTTTCACCTTATCGTTTCACAAAAGGCTTAGATAAGCTCATATTGTTATTTCTATTGCCACTTTTAGGCTGCAATAAATATTATTTTAGTAATGTTAGGATGCATTAAGTACTATTTTAGTAACGTGGGGGTGCAAAGTGACACTAAAGGTAATGATAAAAATTTACTTAGACTTTTTTGTGAAACAATGAGCTACAAATCACCCCTTTAGCTAATTATATTTACATAACAAAATTTCAATCCTATTGATCTTACAAACTTAAGACTCCACTCGTGTTTGATAATTGTGTAATATTTTTTTTCAAGACTTGGTCAATTTTGATCTATAATGAAATCTTTAATTGCTTATATTTAATTTATTTGTTAAGGTTTTAGTATACTTTTTACAGGATTGAAAGCAGAGAACCATATAATGTTTTAGTATACAATAATAATCTTAAATTTTAAGAATAAAGATAAATTTTCTAGAATTATTTTAAATATATGAATAATTATAAGTAATATTTATTGTGAAATTTAAGAGTTACGTATACTTTTATTGTGTGTTAATATATGGCTATGAGACTTGAAATATCAAGAATCTAGATATACTTATTTTCCTCAAAAGATTAAAAGATAAAATTTGTATAGCTTTACCTAAACTTTTCGTGGCATATTAAATGATCTCAATCAGAATTCGAATGAGAAAATTATTTCCAATTTAAAAAGCATTGTCTAGATTAGATATTGGATTAGTTAGAGTTAATTTAATTTTGTATATAATTGATAATATTTTAGTTTGATCTAAATTATCCTTTTGAAAATTAGTCAGCTTAATTTATGGTGGATTGATTTGTTAAATTAAACTTAATTATTAATTATATATAAAATTAAGTCTAATTAATACAATAATGCTACTTAAATTCATCATAACTTTCTTATTTGACCTTTGGTTTAGATTATTTAAGATCATATAAAAAATTTAGAAAGAGCTTTAAAAATTTATTCTCTTGACATTTTAAAGAAAAATTAAAGAACCTGACCTAAGAATACAATCATGTCTAAGAATGTGTTCTTTAAATAAGCAAATCCATCAAAGACATGTCTTAGGACACAGTCATGTTATTCGTCTTTTTTCTAATGATTAAAAAACTAAGAAGATCAACCAATTCAACTATGAAAACATTGAACAAATTTACTTTTTGATCTAAATTTTAAATTTTTAGCTCGATTTACTTTTATAATCCTTATTGCTAAAAATCAATCAGCTCATTAATTAATCAGTTAGTTTTTCTAAACTAATCAATTTTTAAAACTAAAATAAATCAATTAATTTTTATTTAAAAATCTCCATTTTTAATTGAACTTCAAATTCTTCACTATGTAAGGATAGTCTCCTCCAATCATATTTCAAATTCTTTAATTTTATTCAATCTTTAAAACATTTTATGACAATCTATTACTAGTTGAACTTTTTAAACCTTAAACTTTTTGTCTTACACACTTAGGAATCCAAATGTCTTTTTAAAGGAGAGGTTCCACACTAACTCTAGTTTTCAGTCTCTTAAAAAAACCAAGTAAATCCTAGTAAATGAAGCTGTTAGATTTAAATTGCTCCAATTTCCTTGTTATTAATCATTAATTTATTGATTCAATTATAAAAATAACATAGTGTGAGATTATCACATTTTAGTAAAAAGGTTGTATTAAAAAATTAATGATTGGCCATTACAGACCTAAATAAATATGACATCATTCTTGATAAATAATAAATTAATATTCTTAACGCTTTGTGTTTTCTTATATGCTTAACATGTTTGATACTTGGTGTATCAAATGATCTAAACTATCAGCTAATTATAGAGGGGTGTTAGTCCCAATGTTATAAAGTCGTTACATGTAAATGTATATATATAAATGTTTGTGAATAAATCGTATATGTTGATTGTTTCAGATGGATGAGCATATTCCTTCAGGGAAACTTCCAATCCTGTACCGAAAGTATATAAGTGGATACTTCTAATTCAGTACCAAACAAATATAGAAGTCTAGGTCCATTGAAAAGTGATGTTTGGGATCACTTCATCAATACTTGATCAATGGATAGAGTAGAGAAAGTCGAATGTAAATATTGTCACGAAATGTTGAACGGGAGTTTAAAAGGTGGAACTTCTCATTAAAGATATATTTGGATTCATGTAATAGAAAGAAGATTATATCAGGAGGACAAATATTTTTAGCCCTAACCTAATGAGAGAGAGGAATGAAATGACTGCTACAGCTTATGATAGCAACAAATCAAGGTTTTCTATAACTTGTATGGTTATTAATGATGAACATCCACTCTTTATAGTTGATAGGCAAAGATTTAGAATGTTTCTTATCTCACTGCAACCGACATTCAAGATCCCAACTCATAACACCTTGAAGAAAGACGTTATGAAGATATACAAGGATTAAAAGAAAGAAAATTTAAAAACACTGTTAAGTATTAAAGGATGGGTTGCCATCACAACATATATATGGATAGCCAATAACTAAAAGAAGGGTTATATGGCGATGACTACACATTATATTGACAATGACTAGATTTTACGCAATAGACTATTGAGGTAAATTTTATTCTTTAATATTATTACATTTATTTTTTGATCACACTATGATTGTTATTTGTTCATATTTGTAAATGGTAGGTTCATTTATGTGATGAAATCACATATAAGCGAAAATTTAGCAACTATGTTGGTTGACTATTTAATAGATTAAAATATCGACGCCAAGTTATTTACCATAATATTTGATAATTATAGCATAAATGATACAATGATTGAAAAAGTGAAGAATAAATTATGAGTTGGGAGCTTGTTGGTTGGTGGGAGGTTGTTCCATATGCCTTTTTTACCTACATTCTGAATTTGATTATAAAGGAGGGGTTGGAGATGATAAAGGAAGCAGTAGATTCAATTTGTTGAAAAAATTGAAGATATTTTATCACAACTATGCATTTCAAGGATGAAGAAGTTGGTATTACATTGTCATACCAATTGGAACTCAACCTCAAGGTGTTAGAGTCAAAAATCATATATGTTGAGGTGTTTACCAGGCTAAGATAAAAAGATTCTCAATATACTTGTCTGCATATAGAAGAGTAATGAGAGTTGGCTAAAAAACTGTGTACAAAGTTTAAAATAGTTTATACTACTACTAAATTCTTCTCGGAAACAAAAATATTCAATTTTATACAGTTGCTTTACCAATATGTGTGAGATCAAGAAAACTTTATTTGATTGGACATTTGATTCTAATGAGGCAATTCGGGTTATGGTAGAGCAGATGAAGGAGATGCTCAATTCTTACTAGTATATGTTTGGACATATTATGATAGTCATCTCTATGTTGGACCTGAGATATAAGATGCAATGAGTTGATTTTATATATAACATATTGTATGGTAATCGTGCTTAAGAGTATGCTAATGTCATTAAACAATTATAGTATGATATGTTTAATGATTATCAACTCAAAACAGACAAAATTCAGGATCATCTTTTCATAGCAATTTGATATTCTCATTTACACAATTTGTTAAAGAAAAAGGGCAAGGGCTTCTTATAGTATGATGAAGTTAGACAAATATTTGACGAAAGAATGTGCGACTGAAGTTGAAGGTGTGGAGTTTGATGTATTGTAATGGTAGAAGAATTACGGAAATAATTTTTCGATCATGTAAGTAATTGAACGAGACCTATTAGCAATTTCATCATCTATTATTGCTTCACAATTTGCTTTTAGTACTGGCGGTCTGGTTATTAGTCCTCATTATGCTCGACTTCATCTTAGTACTGTAGAAGTCCTTATGCGTACCTGAAGTTGGTTAGATGATGAAGATATTGAGGGTAAACTCCCTTCTTTATAATATATCAAATTTTATATTTTTATGATATTATCTTATCTTATCTTATTTTTAATTTTATATTAATACAACCACAAGTACTAATGTGAAAATGACTAGTCATTCAACTGAAAATATTTCGATAAAATATTCGATTATGAAGATATATTTAATTGTTTATTAATTATTATCATGTACTTAATATTCATTTAATGCAATTATTACAGTCCTGGATATTATTTTCATAATAATATTTCTATATGCAGATGAACTTGTACAAACTATTAACGATCCTAATTATAACGATTAGTTATCCCCTTTCCTGTAATACAAATTTTTATCTTTAATCTTTGTTTCTAGAATTACTTATTTTTTATATAACTGCATTAGTTTTTTGTAATTGAAGATATAATGATGTTTTTTTGCAAATTCTTAACTTCAATATCTACTCTCCTGTCTCAAGTCTCCAGTCTCTAGTCTTCAAGACTCCATCATTAGTTGATAAATTCATTTTGACTTGTTGTAAATTATATCATCAAAAATTTTTGAATAATATTAGCACAACTATACTCTTTGTTTTGACAATATAATTTTTTTTTGCTTATTCTCTTTAAAAATCAATTTAACTTCAACTTATTCATTTTATCATTTTATGTACATTTAATATATACATTCATTAAAAAACTTTTTTTGACTGAACTATTACGTTAATTAAATAAATGTTGCATTTCTCATGTATAATTTTTTTTGGGTTACTTCCTTTAAAAATGAATTTAGTTTTAACTAATTCATTTTATCATATTATATATGCATTAACAAACTCATTTTTCATTAAGTTCAATTAAATTATTATTGCATTTCTCATATGTAATCTTTTCTGTTCACTTTTTTTAAAAGTTAGCGTAGTTTGAATTTATTCATTTCAAAATTTTATATATACATTTTTATAAAAAATAAAATATTTATTTAAAAATTGGGCCAAGCTTGAATCTGATCGAGCTTTGGGCCAAATAGGCCCGATTGGGCCTCAAGCTATCCGAAGCCCATTTGGGCCGAGCTTAGGCCTGGATCAAACTACCTACCTCGAGACTGGCCTGCCCACTGCCAAATCTAATTTCATAAACTTTCAACTTCATGAAATGCAGCTAATAATCAGATGTTTTTTATGTTATGCAACTCTGATTCCTTCAATAACATCCTCTTCTTATCTTTCAAAAATAATAATAATAACATCCTCTTCTTTCATCTTGACCTCTCTTTTTTTTTTCCTCTAATTTATTGTTTTCTATTTAACTAACGACTTCTCACGAGTCCGCATCTATTCTCCAAGACGAGTTTCCTACCAGATCACTTTGTAAATGATTTTACGTGAAAAGATAACAAGAAATGTATATATATAATATATATAAAGTTTGCTTGATTGTGTTGCAGTTGGGAAGTAACAAGTAAAAACGATAAAAAAAAATTGGTAAAGAAACCAACAAAAACATGAAACTTCAAACTGCAAACTGCAAAATAAGTTTCCGGTACAAGTTCTGACTTGTTTTTTAGTTGTTTTACCTTCTCTCCTTAATCATGGTAATTAATATATTATCCAACACCTAACAGCTAAATCTAACGTATGGCCTACATGACAGTGGTGACCATGGCAATAAAAGTATTTTTCATCTCTAATATCTATGAAAAAATCATATCGAGGCATTTGACAAGTGTAGAAACCAGATTTGACTTGCATCAGAGTCGTAAATAGGCGCATATTATAATCTCAAGATGTCAGTCGTGTTTGATGTATTTCAATCCTCAGACATTACAGAAATCATGTGTGAAGAAGTGGGTGGTGCCAAATGGCTAGTAGATGTAGGACAGATGGCATATCAGTTGGCAGAAAATCGTTTGAATGTCTGAGCTTAGCTGGGATGCAGTTCATCTGATGTAAAGGGCTTTCAAGTCGTCTCAAAATGGCTTGTTCGTCGCATCTCTTGACTTCAGTACTCTTCCAGACTGCCTCTGTTATTCAGATTAAACAGTTAAGGAGAATATGACTTCGATAGTTCCATTTTTATGTTTTATATAATTTCCTAGAATCAAATTCCTGCTCTTTTTATCTAAAGTTGTTTATAATTTAAACATATGTTGGAGTGCCTACATTTGTTAAAAGGTTATGCCTTGAACAAATATAGATTGAATAATGGCTCATAAATACCATGATCCATGCAAAGATTTAATTAGAGTCCTTACTAGTGGTAGAAGCATCCATTGTCATGGGCAATTGTAACAATAATAGATCCAACACCTTCCACTAAGACTAAAAGTAAATATTCTATTACTGACGTCAGGCTTCGTGGGGATATTTTTTCAGAAAACAATCATATCTCTGCAAGCAATTGATTATACAAGTCTTTACATGTTTCTGGTAGGTTGTTTAGGTTAACAAGACAGCTAATGCATGTAACCATGTACGGTGAAATACAATGCATACAAGCAAACGAGTAAAAACCAGCATAAAGGCGTCTATTTGACTGACTATCCATCTGCTAGCTTCATCGCCAGTATTAGTTAATAATTTCTGTCATATTTTCTATTTGATCAAAGTGGAAGTTTACAGGGCAATCATACAGCAAAGCTTTCATATCACAAAGTTTAGAACAATAGTTCAAACTTGTATTGTGTAATTTACATGACAAGAGGAATGATAAACTATAACAAAAATGGATAGACAAGAAAGAAATGGAAAAATGGGAGGGAGGGAGGGAGAAGCTAAACTGCACCATGAGCAAAAATGGATCGAAGGAAATGATCAGATGTTCTCTAACCTCAGCAAGCCAAAGTTCAAGGGGTAACTCCTAAATCGCTCTTGAACATAGTGACTTTGAAAAGCCCGCAAAAGTATTAATCATCCGATACCATAGTTGGGCTCTTGGAGCAGCTATCCTTCTTATGAAGTTCTAACAATTTGGATTGAGGAAAACAGAGGCCTACATACAGAGTAATGTCAATATAACTTTCACGAGGAAAATTCTCCTCAAAACTGAATCATCTTCCTGGATGAAAAGTTAATTTGTATCATCGTACGAAACTATAGCTAAATCTGGAATTAAGTTTCGTGCATGTCAAATCGTCTTCTCAATATTTCAAAACGAAATCACTACGCAACTGAGTTGTAGCTGAACTTAAATATCTTGTGCTTTAAAATACGCATCTATTATTTATTTGGTCATAGGGGCGCAAACCTGAACATTTTGGAATGTCCCACACAGCAATTGAAGAGTCCGTGCAGTCAGGAGCACATAGTTCTCGATTGTCCTCATGATTAACATTCATTGCAAGCATCCATGCACCAATTGTAACATCTTCATTGCTGAACATTCGGAAGCTGTACGGGAAAAAAAAACGAGATGAAAACAATAATAAAGTCAAACATGTGGCCTAGATCCAAGATGAAAGCAGATTCTCAGTTAAAGAGTTAAATGCACTCAATATTACAGCGCTGAAGCAATTTTAAATCCCGAACCAGACTTCAATTGGCCCACAATGCCAAGTGAAGGTTAACACAAGGCAATTAGATGAGATTCGAAATGATGTTTGTTGAATACAATATCGATTGGCTTAGTTGCCCAACCAACACATTAAGGCCTCATCAGAATAGACTTCAAATCATAGTCCACCTAACTGCTTTGGATGGTTTTTAGGCCAAAATACTACAGATTTAAAAAGGAGGTTGATAAACTAGTTCTGGGATGATTCATGTCCTCCTTTTCAGCTGGATCAAGTAAAATTAGTAATTGCAAGCCTATTGTGACTAACAAGGTGAGATATAAGCTGATCATGCAAAAAGATGGCATCTTGTATAGCATGCACGTTTGTCTTTGTTATGGAGATATAATAGAGGATGCTTTATGTATCAACCAGTTAATACATTATACTAATGGATTCTATTTATGGTCAACATCTAGATGACAGTTGTGATGAAATTTCATAAAGCTGATAAACATAACAATAAACAGGCCGAAGTGCAAAAATTATCTTTAAAAAGTTACAAATTTAACTAAATACCCAAGTAAAAAACAGTTAAAATGTGTTAACTTTTTACAGAAATTTCTCTTTATTTTTCTTTTCATGTCAAAAGATGTCCACAGATCCATCCTACATACTGAAAAGACAACTTTCCTTAGAAAGAAGCTAAGGACAGTTGTCTTTTCAAATGGATCTGTGGAAAGGAGAGCAAGGAGAGGGAGAAAAGAACAGCAGCCAAGTAAGAATAGGAAAAGATTTTGAAGATAAAGATGTGCCAATGGACGAGTTTAATGCGCTAAGAAATGTTGGCCGAACTGGCAGATGTTTGGCCAATATGATAATTTATTTTGTTAATTTGGAGTAAATTGGAAAAATCTATGGTTTTGGTACGAAATTATGCTGGCTGTTACTAAGTACCATGATTACAGTGTGAGCTCAATAATGATTGAAAAGCACCATAAAATACTTCTTTTTGTGTCAGATGACTCAACTCCAAGCTTGAGTCCAAAGCACCATCCCAAGCTTGCACTTTGATTATCGATAGTGTGGGTTTTGTATTCGAACTGATAAAACAGAACAAGAATTTTCAATCCTTTAAAATTTGACACTTCCTTATTTCCATTAATCATAATGTATCTCCTTGCATCAAGAATCTGGAAGTGAAAGCAACATTTCTGACCAGAGCAAAGTGTGACAGAAGCTAGAAAGATAATGAATCTGGATAAATAATAGAAGGGGAAGGTTGGACAAACATCAAAACTGTAAAAACTTCCAGTATTATGGTGAGATTAGCACTCTGAGATGGAAACAAGGAGGACAAAACCATCTTGCGAAAACCATAAATTAGTACGACAAATAAATAGTTTAGGGGGATCCTCAGAATGGCAATAAGTAAACTTGCCTGTCATTTCTAAGTGCTACTAAACTTGCAACAACATCAGCAGAAAGGGCATATATTGGGCCATAAGCGTGCAGAAAGTACTCTGTTCCAAGCAAAGGGGATAATGGCTCATACCTGCAAATATGAAGATGACAAAGCAATTTCATTGTTCATGATTATAAAGAGGGATCGTAACTTTTGCACTGGTCTGTGGCATGAACATGAGGGAAGCTAATTCTGAAAACAATCTTAATGAAATTAATGTAAATAACACATCAGATATCCAGGTTAATTTGAGAATGGTTTAGACGACGTTGTGTATGAAATTTGTGAATGACTAGGCAGAACTGACCATTTAAGCTTAGGATCAGTGAAAACCGGTCCCTTTTTCATACAACCAAGGTATGTTTGAGGGTGAGAACGCTCTTTTGCAAGCAGAGTCGAAAGACGATCTGTCATTTAATAGAACGAAGCAAGCAATTATATAATCCAAGAAGAAACCAAAGCAATTAAATCATAATCATAATCATAAACTAGCTTCACAAAATCATTCACCTGGCCTCAAATATATATCATCATCAGCTTTAACATAAAATTCGGAATCATAAAGCGCATAAGCAGCTTTGAAGAATGCTAGCCTGCAGTAAAAGAACACAGATCACCAAGTTTCCCCATGACAGATTGTATGACAAAACAAAGCAGATCCAAAATCAACACTAACGTTTTATATGGAAGCTTACTATACTGTTCCTCAATATCTAATAACAGAAAATCATCATATTCTGCCACCTCCCTTTTGAGCTCCAACATCTTTGCTTTATCATTAGTTCTTCCAATAATAAATCTGAATGCTAAACCGGTTGACTCTTCCAATCTGCGTCCCGATAAAAGAAGAAGCACAATGTTTATCTTTAAACATCCATAACTAAGGAATGGCCACATTCAATATCGTATTAAAAGATCTGAACTTTACATGAAATGTGGGGTTTACCGTTGAAGGCCCTGTGGATCGGAAGGCATCCAGGTCTTTCGCAGGGAACGTCTCCGACCCGATGACCCGAACCCGGTTTGGATCCCAACAAAACCCATAACTTTGTGCCTCTTCTTCTTCTGACCATTTTGTAGAAATGCATTGAGTTCGCCTTCTTCTTGCTTATGCTTATTAGTGTTAGTATCCCAGGTAACCCGAACCGATCGGGGCTCCGAGTTGTCGAGGCAGCGCCGGGGAGAGGAGAGAAGGATGGTGAGGCCGAAGACAAAGCCGGAGACACCGATGAGGAAGCACGAGAGTAGTAGCGCCGTTGATCTGCGCGACGGAGATTGACGGGAGTGGAAGTTTTTAGGAGAGTAAGGCATTTTTGTTAAATAATTTTCTTTTTTTATTCTGGTTTAGTCAATATTAATGTAGCAGACGAGTAGCACTGTAGCAGGTTGCTTGTTCCAACTTCTAAGAAACCATATTATAACATATTACGACACCATAGACTGGGTTTGCGGGTTTGTGTTTTATGTGTTATCGAGTTTGTAAAGGAAACAGAGGGCTTTTCACTTTTCATAGCACTCCACATTCTACAACAAAACATTATTGTGACTTATCATAAATTTCATACTATTGTAGATTACAGACCATAGATTTATCTATTATGAAACACTTTACCTTTAAATATGCTAAAAGAAAACGATTTTGTGTATATAAATTTTACCAAAGTAAACAATATATGTATTTAGAATGGTGTTTTGTTTGTATCAGATGTGTGTAGTGTAAGGTGTGGCTTTGAGTAGAAAAAATAAAAAGGAGAAAAGAATATGTCCCATACAAGGTGTCATTCCTGCTTTTCATTAAACTCACAGACTAGCTGTGGATATCCGGCCAAAGAAGGCTCATGATTTACAAACTCAACATTACTATTATTGCTACCAACTTCTGCTGAAACTGAACCTTCGCAGGACAGCTTTGAAAATTGTTCCTGCCACCTACTCCCTTCACTTTTCCCTACCATAACATTCTCAACTTTAAGTTCAGCACTTGAACACATTTCTCCTTCCGTTGGCTCATCAAACAGAGGCTTGTCAACAATCCCTTCATCAGAACTAATTACCTGTTGAGATGATTCATTAGCTGCATTGTTCGACTCGCACCCCGATCCTTCAATGCCATAGATGTGTTTGTTCACACCATTAACTTCAGCTGCTTCAAGTACATTATCAGAAGCAACAGAGCTCTTTTCACTGGATTGCTGCATCGGTGGCCCGGTTGAAGCTGCTGTTGCATCATGCATCTCTGTGTCACCAAGTTTTTACTCCCAATACATTAAAGAATAAAAGAACATGCAGAAATGTTACTTTTCTATTTTGTAATTGGAAAATACTCACCTGATGCTGATGGTTCATCTGCTTCTTCTGTCCCACACAACTGTTTCTTCAGCAATACTGTCCAAGGAAATACCATTAGGTTAATCCTGTTTATACTTTGCCTTTCAGTATTACTCACAGGCCTGAACCCAAAACCCTCAGTCCATGTCTCCACCAACTCTGGGATAGCAGATACGACAAGCTTTTCCACCTTGAATGAAATTAGCATCTGGGGCCACAAAGGGTGTCCAAGAATGTTAGAGATTTAAGACAAATATGCTATGGATCCTATATAGGAAGATTGTATCTTGAAATATTATGGTTAAAATGTATTGCCCTACCATTATAAATGGAGGGCTAAAGCCCAATTAATAAGAAAGCATTCTATTTTCTCTCTTTGTCTTTTATAGAGATATGGAAATGTTATGTAAGAGAGAGGTATCTTACATAAGCAACTATGATGCAACATTACGCCAAATCTGAGGCAATAGCTAGAATGAAAAGCAAGCTCCATTCCATGATAATTAAGCGAACAGGAAAACAACACATACAAAGAAGTAAAGAAATCTAAAGAGTTTGGGAAAAGCATTGAAAGAAAATCAATGCAACAGAAGCAGCAAAAGATATAAACAAGGAGTGGAAATTAATCCATCATATTAGTTATGCACATATGGATTGCATAATAGGCACATTTCTTAGGGGCAAAACACAAAAATAAAATAGAAGACCAAGACAACCATCAACAATTCAAAGATTAAATTAAGTTAGTCACAGAATCAAGCACTTAACAGTAGTGGGAACTATTAAAAGTTTCCCGATAAGGATTTTCATGGCTAACACTACATGAACAAATCAATGAAAGGCAAATTTAGCAGTAAAAGCAAGCCATAGGAATCCAAATTTAAGAGCTTTTTGGAATTTGCTGCACTTCTAAAATCCAATTATTGAAACTTCAAAAAGTTGGTAATGTCAGTTATTGTTATCCACAATCAAGTACAATCCAAATCAATAGAGACATGCCATCTAATATAGCAGAGTGGAGTAACTTTTACCTCCTCAATAGCATTCATAAGGCGTCGACACATCCCTTGGCGACGGTAGCTACTGCAAGTTGCAATGAGGGGCATCTCTGCAACTGTGGCTCCATGAACCCTGCAGAACAGAATAACAGTTGAACCACAGCATTGCAACATAGATAGAAGCAAATGCAGGTGAGCAATCTAGAGAGAAGGTCAACCAATTTGAAAATTACCAACTGAAAGAGTTATAATCTATAGAGGAAATAACATTATTATAAAGGTTACAAATCTCCAAGAGCTCCATTACAAATGGAAAAACAGATAGAGAAAATTTAAAGCAGCATATTGTATATATACATATATATATTTTAAGTCTTGGATATTGTAGGTTGATTAGAGAAGCTATATGCATGGTTGGGAAAGAATGACAAAGATGTCCACGTCAACCCACGACTGGTAAAATCGACATATGCAAACTCAAGTACAATGTGGCAAGAACATTAAACATGGCATGAGACATACCATTGAACCATATTCAAGACCCAATATACGATGTCACAAGCAAAACCAGGAGATAAACCATTACAGATAACAAGTTATCAGAACATTGGACAGGGTTAATTGATACCTGATGGATGCCACAGATACAAGTATGTCATCTTTCTCCAAGACCATGGTGTAGAACCCATGAAAGTTTAGCCGAGCAAATTCAGACCTAAAGATCATTCAATAATACAAGGAATTAATAACGGCAACTCATCAAGGTCTATCCTCTCAAGGACAAGGTTCCAACAAAAATCTGATTTTGTTAAAGGTTTCTGGGCCTTCTATCTGAGAATTTCATTAGTATTTCGAAATATTAAATGTGGGAGTTTTTGTATTTCTTTTAAATATTAAATTAAAACTTTGTAGGTTTTCCTTTGTTTTCCCGTTCAGTTTTTCTTTGGACAAATTGAAACTAATAGATTAATTATTATAAATACAACACTGGACAAAAGCAATGGAGAAGAAAAAGGAAACTCAAAACAATAGAACATCATGGGACACTACAAGCAATAAAAATAAAAAATGTGACGCAAAGTGTTATCAGGATGAATGAACTTTATAAAGAAGTGGGTGATTTAAATACGTTGGACTTTATTGTCAAGGTGGACACTAAACACTTGTTATAGTTATTCCATAATTACTGAACAGGTCATTCCAGTAAAAGTTTTCACTTGACTCAAAACAGAGTCAATTGATTATAGTTTTCCACAGAAATAAATATGAAATTTTCAGCTCAAATTAACAGGGTTAGACAGGTCCGGTGGTTTCCGATAACTCTCTTAACAGGAATAGCAAGCATAATGCCCAAAATGCAAGATACTTGAGAAGGATCAACTCACCCCCAATTGTATAAAACTTGAGGTATCATGTTGATGCCTGTCCTGGGGTCTACCATAGGCTGGAAGCACTCCTCTATAATGGTAAGAGCAACCGCTAATTTTGAGTTGCATTCTGCCTTGAGTGCTAACCATTGAGTGGAGTGAACCTTTTGGTCCTCATGCATGCATTTAAGGAGCGTTAAGTAAAAGCCATCTGCAGTGTAGTTGCGAATCCCAACACGAGATTGAAGTCCCATGTAAACCTGCGGGAGCCAATCCAAGTTCTTTATCAGCAACAAAAAGAATCATTAATATCAGATCAATGATAACTCATCATGAAAAGTAAAGTCAATGAAATGCTGGATTATTCAAGGCACAGAAACATGAGCAATAAGCAAAAACAAATTGAAGGTTCCTCTCTTATCATCTTGAGTATGAGTATGAGTATGTAAAGTCCCTAAAACAACATAAAAAATAAAAGAAATATGAAAGAGAGAGAAACTGATGCTCTAGAAGACAACTGAAATGAAATCGATAGCATGCTTTTCAAGAAATCAGTTATCGCGAAGTGGTTACGTTTGGGAATCTTTTGCAACACACACTACAAACATTACAAATGACGAAATAATCACAGAGAAATGTCAATTAAATATTAAATATATGCAACCAACAAGGTCCACATATTAAAACAAACAAAACCTTGAGTAGCAACACTTTGTCGAATTAAAATACCAGAAGCACATGACTAAGAGATCATCCTATTATCAATATACTGAAAATTAGTATGATCAAGAAAGAGTAAATGTTTTGCAGAAAGGGAAAACTTATTATATGTTGGTTCGGGATACATTATAATATTTGCACTGTCGGTATCTCATATTAAATTCTGATAATCAAGATGAAATTGTTCAGAAAGATACTCATGGAAAATAATCTGCCTAGTTTTATAATAAAAGTTGTCATGCAACAATTATTTTTTATTCATTTTGTGCCTATTTTTAATACATGCTAAAGGACCATGAAGGAATAATTTGTAAGAGATGAAAATCCTAACCAAAAGGGCAATGACGTACTGCAAATGACAATAACAGATTTACTTGAAATCGCAAATCCATTTAGCATCCAAGAATGATGGAAAGCGAGCAAAAAGCGAAACATAAAAAGACTTAAACTAAGCAGCAAAGTAGATTATTATAATTGGAATAGGAGTAAGAGCTTTCTCAAACCTCCAATATTCTCAGCATAAGCAAACAAAAAGAGGCTGAGGAAGAAGAAGGAAACACACAAAGTAGATAAGCAGTACAAAGAGAAAGATATCCAAAATGATTAGATATTTTATCAACAAAAACTTAAAAAGTAGCACATGAAGTGATAATATCACATGAAAAAATGTAAAGGTAAACATAAGCTTCATTGTCAGAAAAGAGTCCCTCCAGATCCAACAGAACTTTACAAATAAATTAGCTCATAAAATACAGCTAAAGTACCTCTTTACAGTTGCCACTGCAAAACCAACTATTAGAGAGAACTCCACAAACATGTCCTTGCTGGCATGTGCCATGATCTGCGATTATTATTAAAAAGAAAGGAAAAATAAAGACTCAAAAGAATTAGAGGACCATGGATGCAGTAAATGAAATGAAGAGACAATCAGTTGCATCAGTATTAAAAACTAGATGAAGAAGCATAGTAATTATGAGTTATAAAGAAGTTTCCATAAATATAAATATTATAAGGACTTCAAGTATGGCAAGACATAACTTCCAAAAACCCATACAGAAGTTGGATATCCATAATAAAGAGGAGTTTAAAGCTGTCAGACTATTGAATAAATTTGTTCAAGCAAAAGAACAAGTAATAGAATATAGGTCTGCAGGCAAATTACATTTCCGCTCGCACTGTATACATTTGAATGCATTAGATGAACCCAAAATTTCTTTATCAATAACCAAATCTCCGCAAGTCTGACAGGTGCAGCTTGGGCAATACCAACTGCCTTCAGGGAGCTCCTGAGTTTAAAATAAAAACCAAGAAACAGAAAAGGTTAATCTGAATGTGGATATCTGAGAATGTTAGATAATACCACATTTCAAGAATTAATTATGCAATTCAGGCAAAACAGCAGATTTAAGATGGAAAAATATGAACGTAAACTTTGTCAATAATAAAGAATATGGAGTAACAAGGAACAAGGAATAAGGAACAAGCCTTCCATGAAACAAAGGACAGACGTGAGAACTAAAGAAGTATTCATGAATGATACTTTACCTTCTGTAAAAGACACAAGAAAACTAGTATCCACAGTAGTGAAACACAAAACATTAACTAGCATTAACTCTGAATTACCGGAGGTAACAAAAAGCCATGCACAAATAACAAAGCAATTCTCCATATAATAAGCCCTTTTATAAATATAAACTACCAAAATCTGAAAGGAGGTACAATCAAGAATACGGAAAATTATGAAATATCTTATTACAATTGAGGTTTTATGCCACTTGAGGATAGACACTCCAAAATCATGTGTGATTCCAGAATTCAGTGTTTTAATATTATCAAATGTACATTCCACAAATACTAGCCATTTTGACAAGATAGTTAAGACCCATTAGGAAAAAATGCAACGTAGCAAGATATGATTTCCAACTATCCCCATTTTCAAAATTTTCATCCTCCATGTGCAATGCAAGTGCAAGTCTAGTGACAATAAACTACAATGTTTGACGCTCATTGTGATGAATCCAAATAGGAAAGAACATAAACATTTTTTATTAACAAATTATTTTTCTTGCCAGAATACTTAGAAATAAAATTGGTAAATAAACCTTGAAAACTCAAGAATTGGATATTGGATCTATTTTCCTACAATGTCAGATCCAAATTTTTACATTCATTGCATGAAACAACAAGTATAGACGTGGGACAAATCTACCTTAGGATGGAATTAGAGAACATTAACATTCTGATATAGGCACTAGTGAGTTCAACTCTCAATCCAAATATCTGACCTCGTGAATGTATCATCTAGTTATTAATTACCTTCACAACTGCCAAGGGGAAAGATTGAAGCTAAAGAACCACCCAAATAACCATTGATCCCTTTCCTCTTTCTCACTCTTTCTCTAATAACATCCTCATTTTGTTTCTAAATTAAGAAATCTAAAAGAAGAAGTATTTGCAATCTACATAGAAAATGTAGGCACTTGAAAAGTAAAATAGATGGAAATTGACCGTCAGTGACAGAGGAAGGAAATAGGTTGGTAAAATAGAAAAACCTTTAATCTAGTCACTGTCTGTTTTGAAATTAAAAGTATCTGGTTGTTATTTAAGCACTCAATATATGGAATAATTTTTAGAAATCTTTTCTTATATATATATGTAGGGCATACTGGGCATATTTCCACTATTATTCCACTTCATTTTCAAACAAACCCGTGCTCATAGTACCTAATATGAAAATGGTAGCAATACCCAAAATTTAAGAGAATAGATGCTCCATAGAAAATAGATCAGTCTTCTTAAAGCTGCTACAAAATTTGAAAATGGATATAACCAACATCTAATTCTAGAGAAACTCAAATAAAGAAATAGAAGACACTGACAAACAAAAAAGTAAAAAAATGACGGTCAGAAAAAATTCTGATTATACAGGAAAGAAAAGTACGAGATATGAAAAGGACCGTACAAGAAGTAAATGACAAACCTCTGTAGATAAGCAAGATTGGTGGAATGTTGAGGGACAGTTATCACAGCATATTAACTCGCCTCCATCACCGCAGCGTCCACATGAATCATCATTTTGATCATCTTCATCTGTTCTCACAACTTGATTCACAGTTTTCCTTATCTTATATTCAGCTGACCAAGCTTGCAGTTGATATAGGGTAAAGGGCTTTCCAGATTCCATAAATAGATTTAAACATGGGCGATTTAGGTTGAACCCAGCATGAGTCTTAAATTTTGATAGTGAAAGCAGCGTATTGCAGCACTTACAAATAATGCCATCACTGGTAATCAGACCATCTTTGATCACAACATCATCCTTGGGGTTCCTGTATTGAATAACGTCATTCAGAGATACAACGCCAGTATGAATCAGCCACAACAACACTGTTCGACCTCCGACTGACCACTTATCATCCCAGTAATACTTTCCTCCTTTTGCCAGATTTCTTGGAAGCAACCTGCAGGTACCCTTATGGTTCTTGTGCTTTCTTTTTGCTCTAAATTTGCTGGACTTCTTCGTCATTCTGATGGAACCTGGAATGAAATCTTTGTTTTTAATGAAAGCAGACACCAATAACTCATCATCTTCAATCAGGCAGCTACCAGGTTTCATCTGTCCAATATTAGGTCGATCACTACTATGAATCTTCTTCTTAAAACTTGAACCTTTACACTGAATTTCATGCAGGTAGTTATCAAGTGAGGACAAGTTTTTGCAGCTACGTTCAATTCTTCCATTGGCAACAAGGCTCTCAATAAACTCTCCAGATTCCAGTCCATTACTATGGGCATCAGTATTGTTGCTTTTGCAAAACATAGTTGATCTTATTTCAGAAACTTTTTTGGATTTCCTGCGCATCTTCTTCAAAACAGTATCAGCACTTGCCTTCATTTCAAATGAAGAAGTTTGAATGCATTGTCCTAGATCTTCTTCAGCCAGCTCAGATTGCACTGGGATTCCTGGAGTTAAAAAGTGAGTTGAAGCAGGCTCTTCTTGTTTACCATTATTTAGATTGACTAATTCACTTTCCTCGTGTGGAGAAACAGATTCAGACCTCCCAGGAATACCAACATTTTGATCAGTTCTGATAACATTAAGGTGCTGGCTACCACATAAATGAGTATAAATATTATTTGAACCATATGCTTCCAAGGAAGCCTTATCCAGACTTCTTTTGTTCTTAGTCATTGTGCATGAGTTTTTCGTCAAGCCATTGGCGGTATCAATCAAAGGCCGACCTTCTTCATTGGTTAACTTATTTGCGCTACTTGTCACCATCCCATTTGTTTGCTTAACATCACCTGAGAAAATCTTTTCTCCAGATATTTCATTACCAGCATGGTAGTCTGTCGTAGAAGCTGTGAATGCGCTTTTAGGAGTTGCAGCATGCCAAGTCAATGATATTTCTTGAGTAGATTGGTTTATCAGGTCATCCTCAGTTTTCAGAGTCACACCAGTATCATTTTCCACATTTTCAACAGTCACTATGATAGGTGCAGTTTTCACTGCATCTCCTTTTCTCAGCAGACCAACCTTTTTCTCAATGAACACGACATTCACAAAGGGATCTAAGAGACTCCACTGATGAGCCAATGCATTGGTAAGATTTGAATGATCCAATTCTTTCTCAATGTTCCTCAATGCATCCAAGAGGTCAGTTCGAAGCTGGTTAAGGCTAGTCCATTTTTTGCCATTGTCGTCCTGCTTCAAATTGTATGTATTAGCATGCAACATAAGACCACACATCCTCCAAACTCTAGGAAATTCACGATAAAACCTTCCCCAAGGTGATTTGTAAACAGACTCCATATATTTCCTACAAGTTCTATGCTGTTTTTCAACTTTCCAGCCTGCAGCCTCAAGTAATCGTTTGACATGCCTCTGGAGGAAAGTCCGTATATCTTTCTTGGAATCTGTCTCTGCAGTGCTTTCAAGGAAAAGCCGGTTTGCAAAGCTTTCTTCAGAAATAGGCGAAGCAACAGCTTTGCCAACTATCACTTCCTTGCTAGTGTTAACATCTGACTTTCGAATTATGCAGTTCAGAAGAGTGGTGTCATATCCATGTGAATCTCTGTCTGTCTCAGCATGTTGCCTTAAGAGATAGCAACTAGATGTAATACCCCTACAGGATGATTCAACTACATGTAACATTTTCTTCTGGCCTGTATTATCTGCATCAGCAACAATTACAGAAGGTACAATCTCTTCGGCTGTAACGGAAGCCCATTCCAAAGCATCAAATTCGGTGCTAAATGGCTCATCAATGGAAAGCCTCATTCGCTTGACTTTCTTATTCTGGTCATCTCCCTCCAGCAAGCTAAACCTTTCTGGAGAGAAAACAGAAGAATAAGCCCCAGCATAATTCCCAGTAACATCAGAGTTCTCTACCAATAAACTTTTTGAGGAAGATTGGCTTGTTAAGACTGAATTTTCACCATTAGAATAGAGTGACGCATCTGCAATCCTATTACACTCATACTTGACATCAGACAATCCAGTGGCAAGACAATTGCCACTTGTACCACCAATATCTTTCCCGAAAAAGATCTCAGAAAAAATACGATGCTCATGATTTGACCCCTCAAATCCATCGGCAGACATATTCTCAACCATTGAGCTGAGCATCACTCCGAACCAGCTGGATTCCAAAAGCTTTTACCCCTTGCCATATAACTGAAGCAAATACAAAGGGTGCACATCAGAATGATGTCAGATATCTGCATATCGATTCATCAATGAATGGGCTATCTTTTTCAAGTAAATGCATGCTTAAGCATGACCAAGAGAACAAAGATTTGCTGCTAGTTCCTAGAGAAGCAAATTTACTGCATGCATATAAACTGATTGTTTTTGGGAAAAAGTATGACAAATATCTAGGCAAGACCTAAAATTTTGCTAATGCATAGGAAGAAAGGTGAGAAAATGAACTAGTAAACAAAAAAGTTCCCTGACGAAAAGTTAAATTTAACAAACTAATGTCTTCACAAGTGTTAATGTCTTCTTTACAAGTAGAAAGTTTATTCATAGTTGAAGAGGTACACTTTTCAGCAAGTTGTGACTTTGTCTCTATGCTATAAATCTCATTTGCACCACTAATATAAAGCAAGCATTCACCATTATCTCAAAGCTATAAAAAAGTTATTTGTCAGAATATGAAAGTTTTTCAACTTTTTCAGTGCAAAAAATTTTTAACTTATTTTCAATCACTGGTCTTATACCTGCACCTTCAACTATTTTCAGGGAAGTAAAAACATAACATCTTGGGATGAACTCTCAATCAATAATTTGACTACTCATTTCATGTTAGCATCTTGAGATGACTCTCAATCAATAATTTGACTACTCATTTCATGTCAAACAAAAGATAATAAGAAAGTAACTTGAGACATTTCTACCATAAATATTAAGGAAAGAACAGAGAAGGGCAGCAAAAATGATGGGATTCTTCATTATATTCTCAAAATAAGAAGAGACAAAAAAGTAGGAACACCACTATGACATTTATAACTTTTGTTTCCTTCGTTTGGAATGCTATGTTAGGAAACTTTGAAACAAGTCCGTGCACGTATTATGCAATTTCACAACTTTTGAACGTTACATGCAAAAGATACGTAAACTATTGCATGCTACCAAAGCCAGGTAATCGCCTTTTTGAGCTTACTACGTGGCAGCAATGCTGCATTAATCAGCTACTACACAGTAATCCTTGTCATAAAGTAACACTAGTTGACAATGTTCCAATATGTCAGCCAAGTAATAAGGAACATTACATATTCAAATCACTGAGTACAGTATCAAGGGCAATGTCCCCAGAAGTATTATCTTTACATAAAATCTAGTGTTAATGCCACTGATGGACTCCTCACGAATTGTCGGCTAGTCATTTACCTAATCAATCTCCGGTTTATTAATTGGTTTTGCTCTTTTAGCATTTGTCCTTAACACTCACTTGAGTCAACTCACAATTTGATTCAAAAGTCTATGTGAAGGGGCAAACCAAGGGAAAAGCACTTCCATCAATAAATTTTCATAATATTATGAAATGAATCTTTTGCCATGTCATTCCAATATACCTTCCCTTTTATATGTTAGCAGAACCATCATTATTCAACAAAAGAGAACCGTCAATATTCAACAAAAGAGTTTCAAGTAAAGCAAGTTTTTTAACAATTTGAAAACTGATCCTTGAGATCACACTCTTAAATAACTCGATATGCAAAAGCATGGCCAAAACGAGAAAAGCAAAATCTGAACGGATAGTTAAAGGATACAGTTCTCTTTTATGCTATAATACACAGAAAGGAAAGGCAAGGATCGGTATACAATTAAAAAGTATACAATCCTTTCATTTTCATCCTTAAAATCCCCATTGCGTACAAAACCTTGTAACTTTTATACAGAATCTAACCATTGAAGACTGCAATACTTGCAAAAAAACTGACGACATTGTTCTGGAAGACATCTAAGATCAGACCAAAACAATTAGCGACCATGGCAAAGAGAGGGCTAAATCTTACCACAGAATGGAAAACCGTTCATGCATTAGAACAAATGAAAGCAACGAAAAAACACAAAGAAAACAAGAGCAAGAAACCCATAAACAAAAACCCCAAATTTACAGACAATCTGCAAACAAAAGCGAGAAAGGAAGAGAAAATCCACCTAAATATGAACACAGCAAAAAGCACCGAAAGTTTAGATCACGTAAACCCCCCACATCAATAAACTCTCGACCCACATTTCGATTTTCAAATTTTAATCAAATAGTGATGAAACAGAAGAGAGGGAAAAGAAAAACAAAGGGAAAAAGTAGTTCACCTTGAAATGCATGTTTTGAGCAACATGCAAAGAGGACCAAAACACGGAACTTCACTAGAATTAAGGACACCAAAGAAGTAGTGGGTTCCGCTCAAAATTGAGTACAGACAGATATGAAGAGAGAACCCGGAGAGCGAGTATACCAAACGGGAGGTATTTAGTTAGCTCATAAAAGTTCAAAACGGACTATTATTAAGAGGGGGAAGTTTAGAGAGAGAGTCCAAACCCAAAACACAGCCCTCTCCTACAACATATGGCAATGGCATAGCATGTACGCCGTTATATCTCTAAAACAACCATGTGAGAGTGAGTGAGCGAGTTAATGTCGTGCTCTTCCTCTCTTTTTCCCTTCCTCTCTCCCTCTACAGCTGACCCTTTTGTCCTCTTGTACGTTTCTCCCTCCTCCTTTTCCACCCTTTCAATTTGCTTTTCTTTTTTCTTTTAGCATTCCATTTTTCATAATTTTCTCTATATTTATCAGACAACCTACGGCTACACTTACACTGTCCGATGATTAGACGATGCCGGGTTTTCTTTTCTGGGACTGGGATACTACTTACTACAACGTATTCTCGAATACATTCAAGTTGCAAAAACAAAAAAATCATTTCTCCTTTTAGCATATTTATTGTCTACTCTGTTTTGGACTACGTTACTTTACGTTTTCCATTAAAGAAAAAGGAGTTCATTTATACATAAAGTACCTTTGTCAACGAATCGTCTGTGTACTCAAGTTCATAAGGTAAACTATAAAAGACGAATCAGTTTTTTCTTATTGGGACGGAGAAGAAAAGAAAATATTTATGTAAGGGTAAACCAATATGCGGCGAGACGGTGATGAGAATAACAAATTTGAAAATAACTACGACAAAGACATGTATGAAAAATGAAACATGCCATTGTACTTTGGGTTTGGAATTAGAAATTTAGAACACACTCACTCCCCATTTATTCCTGTCTTTCTCATTTTTTTAACTCAGGGTTTGTTTAATGATAAATTTAAAAATAAAATAAGAAAAATAAAAAAAAAACTCTAAGAATGAGAGCATATTTAAATAAACTGTTTTTTTCTTGATATTGATTAATTAATTCTATATGTAAAGTGTTACTTAGTTGTTTGTAGTTAAGAAGTAAAAATCAAACTGATTAATAATATGGAGTTTGAGAATGTCTAATGGAACCTGAAAATCAATATTAATACCCAAACTTTTTTTATAATTGAAGATTGTCTTGTAACCTGAGGTAATTAACGAGTTAATTCATGAATTATGACACTAATGGCTTGAGTTCCATGCATGATTCAAATACGTAAGAACAAGATTGAAATAAGATAAGTTGGATTTAAATGTTAATTAAAGTCCAGATAAACGGGCCATAATCATGAGCCCAGACCAATTAGAGGGAATAGAAGATGAGTCCAGCATCCCCCGCATCTCTACGCTAGCCGTGGCCGAGGGCTACGGGGGTTTATCCTACCCCGGATATGAAATATTGTTCAAAAGAAAATATAAAAATACCATTTACTCAATCATAATGTAGTTTTAACATCTTTTTTGATTTCTTACTATTTGCTTTGTACAATCTGTGCGCTCTCCTCCATTTGTCTCCCTCCAAACTCACTCCTCCGCTTAAAGGCTCGAATAATTAGGGATTTTATAATAGAATGAAATAAAATATAATATAGTTCTATTATTTAGGATGAGGTTTTTATAATAGAATAGAATGGGATGGAAACGGATAGTTTCATGTTATATTCCATTTCATCCTAAGCAATGAAAATGAAAAATCTTCGAATCGAGAGGTTTACGATGAAATGTAAACTGACGCATATATAATACTTGACATACCCTAATTGGCAATCGAAGAGCACCGTCTTTGACAACAGTGCATGAGCGTCGTCTCACTCATCACTACGTTTGTCATCTCACTCATCGTTGCATTTGCCAACATCCGTCATAGTTGTGACTAATAAATCACATCAGTAACTAAGTCACGGTTGTGACCATGACTTGTTGCAAGTTATAGACTTATGACTTTTTGACTACAGGACACATTTAATCACTAGACACTGAACAGACCATGAGACAGAAGGTGAGAAGAACCAAGCCGGAGCAGGTGAGAAGACAAGGACGGAGAACATGTAGCGTTAACATATGTTTTGTTATATAAGAGTATAATAGTCATTTATTATTATTAACATACATTCCATTTATTTTTTAAATAATTACATTATGAACCCTTCCATTTCTCCCAAATAATATTTTGCTATATTACATTTCATTCCATTATAAATCATTCTATTTCGTTCAATTTCATTAAAAACTTTACATCCAACCAAACAGATCCTTACTACTTACCACTACTCGCCAATTTGTCAAACCAACGGCTAGGAGGGCTACCTCTTCCAAGAAGGCAAAAAAAAAGAAAAAAAAAACCTCTAACTTTTACTTTTCTCTTTGTTTTACGGAGTTAATTAATTTGACATAGCAACCAAAGAACAATTTCTACTGGGTCTTTATATAAGTAGTATGATAAGAAGTACACATTTGAAGGAAGTTTAATCCTAATAGTGACATCCTTTGATTAAAAGGTAGGATATTCCTTAAGCATTAAGCAGATAGATCCTCCTCAGAAAGTGTTCCACATATTCTGCACAATAACCTTAATCGCCCAGTAAATCCCTTCCCCATTAGATTCCAAGAGAGCTCAAATGAGATAAACAAAAAATTAAATAAAATAATGGCACACCCCCTGACACTCAGACAGTGACAGGTTCTTTGTATAATTGTTTAATTTCTTTTTGGAAGAATTACCCTTCTCACAACTCATGTTTAACACCTCAAGCCAGTAGTATGATAAGTAAGTAAACATTTGACAGAAGAAGTTTGATCTTAACAGTGACATCCTTGATTAGATCGTCCCTGATAGAGATGTCTATTCTACAAGGCAAATGGATCAAGGTTTGATCTTCCTCTTCTTTCTTTCTAAAGTTCTTCCTTATAGGTATATGCGTTTCTCTATTTTCAAAACAGAAATCTCTATCCTTTCTTATGATTCCTGTTGAGTTTCATGTAACCTGAAAGCATCTATTGGTTGGATTCGAGTCCGCTTTACCTTTGCTGATGCAAGTATTATCATGAACATCTTCTTGCTTCTTTTAATGAGAAAAACCAATAAGTTACCAAGCTGATCCTATTCTACTCCATTTTCAAGATAATAATCGCAGAATCAGGAAGATCAGCTAGTTCTATCCGTAAATTTGTACTTACAAAAACCTTATCCAGGAACAGTCTTGCGTAGATTCCTTGCAATCATCAGTCTGATCCATTATAACCTTCTTACAATTTAATAACAAGAAACCCATCTGTTTTTGGATTTATCAGCTTGATCAGAGAGGACAAGGGCCTGGAGCTAGAAGCTCGCACGCCATAACTATAGTAGGAAACAAAGCCTATGCCTTCGGTGGCGAGTTCAGGCCCCGAGTCCCAGTTGACAATAAGCTGCATGTCTTTGATCTCGACACCCAAACTTGGTACGTTGCAGAAGCTACCGGAGACATCCCTCCGCCGCGCGTAGGCGTAACGATGGCCGCGGTTGGCCAAACCATCTACGTCTTTGGTGGGAGGGACGC
>JAOQMM010000173.1:28897558-28911579 GCA_027563515.1 Erythroxylum platyclados
TGGCATTTCTTTCTTTAATTTCTTGATAGGTGATGAAGTTAGTACTAAAAGGTAAGTTTGATGCTCCATTATAGTTATGGCTACATCTTATTTTTCACATTTTAGGTTGCTTTTCATAATTTTGATATCAACAATTATGTGTCGTGGCATCTCTTTCATTCATTTGTTGTAGTTATGGATGCTCATTTGCTTTCCTTCAGGTTCTTGTACCCATTGCTGATGGGACTGAGGAGATGGAAGCAATTATCATAATTGATGTGCTACGACGAGCTAAAGCCAAAGTAGTGGTTGCCTCTGTTGGTGAGAAACTAGAAATTCTGGCTTCTCAAAAAGTCAAATTAGAGGCTGATGTGCTCGTTGATGAGGCTGCTAAACTTACATACGACCTTATTGTCCTGCCTGTAATTTCTCATTTTCTATTTGAAGATCTTTCTTTGGTTTATGTGAACAGGCTTCCTTAATAATTTTTTTGTACCTTTATGCAGGGTGGGCTTGGTGGTGCACAAGCATTTGCCAAATCAGAAAAGCTGTTGAATATGCTGAAGAATCAGAGGGAATCAAATAAGCCATATGCAGCAATATGTGCATCTCCAGCTCTAGTTTTGGAGCCCCATGGCTTACTCAAGGTATCACTTCTCCTGGAATTATTTATGAAGCCTCAAACCATTTCCTTGTGAATATTTTAATCAAAGTTACTGTTCATTTTTTGTTTTGAAGGTTTCATATATGATTAATTCCTCTGTATGGCCGGCCTTGGTTTAGTTCTCTAGCTGTCTAAGAATCTATACTCAAAAGCAATTATTGACTGCAAAACTTGGTCAGAAAATCATATCCTTTAGTGTTGTAGCAATCATAAATACTTGATGTTAGTTCCCGTTTGTTGCGGGAAAGGAACAAAATGAATATTGCATTAATAGAATGTCTGTTCTGTAAATTATGGCATTGTAGGTCTATTGAAATCAATAATAACTAAGGACCTTTTTAGATTAGTATCTCAATATAGGGTTTGAAAAAGAAAAAGAACTTTTCACGAGCATAGCAGTACTTTGCTCCTAACTGATTATGAATATCGTGGATAACAAGTTCCCTTTACTATTCTGGGGAGGTGATCCCATTTTAGTCAATATGAATAAATTGAAGTTGGCCATCACCGGCTTTTTGATTACATTCTGTTTGAAATAGCCTTTTTAGCATGCACACACACACACACACACACATATATATATCTGTTAAATGCCTAGAATAATGTTGCCATTGAACTCCGTTTTCTGAAAGCATTAGAGATCCGGTTCCAATTGAACTACAAGATCTGGGCATTTTCTAAGTTGGGATTTAAATGCAACACTTTTAGAACAGAGGAGCTTAATGAACATAATGAAGATAAAAATCAAAAAGTACCAATCTGACTCTTTTGCTCATTTTTATGTTTCTTTTTTTTGGTATCTTGAACTGACAATTGCAACTTATTGTAGGGTAAAAAAGCTACAGCCTTTCCAGCAATGTGCGATAAGCTATCTGATAAGAGTGAAAGTGAGAACAGGGTTGTAGTTGATGGCAACCTCATCACAAGCAGAGGCCCTGGAACTTCGATTGAATTTGCCTTAGCAATTGTGGAGAAGTTTTTTGGACGAAATAAAGCACTAGAGCTTGCAAGGGTATTACTTCTCACTAACCCATAAGGCTTGTATATTTTTGCTGTGCGTTATATCAGGTCTACGTTACAATAAAGCATGTGCTACTAGTCGGGTGAAAATGGAAAGATCTGAGTGCGTATTAGAGTCTGAATTCAGCATGCAGTTATGTAATGTATGAAGATTTTGTTCATGTATAAATGAGTTATAACCAGCCAGCTGGTCTACTAATTAGTTATAGTTTTTCTCGCCCTTTCTGTTGTGCTAAAGAAGATGGCATTTTGAGTGCTTCAGAATGGCCATAAGCTGTCGTAACAGCCATTTAATCTGCATGAAGGATACTATTCACTGATAGCAGTCTGAATTAGACTATGAATAAGATAGGTTTTTCTATTTTACCTCTCCTAAAATCTAATGTAGTTTAATGGAATTCAAAAAGTAGTGTGCAATATTATGTGATTACTAAAAGCAAAACGCTACAGTTTTTATGCATGAAGTAAGTAAATGAACATTGGTGTAATGCAGTTGATTGCTGTACGCCTTCTACCACAAGGTACCAAACATGATGATAGTTGTTAATGGACAGAACCGTAACTCGGTTATTCGGTTCTTGGTAGTTACTGTATACGGTGACGTAAAAAGCTTGAGGAGGTGGAGGATATTTTGCAACCTTTCCAAAAAAAAAAAAAGAAAGGAGATATTTCACTTTTAACCACAACTCTGCAGTTTTTGTTGCATCCATTTGCAAGCAAATTTATCAACTTCATCCTTCGTATGATGTCCTGGAAATTAGGATTTTGCACTTTTATTTTTGTTTATATTTGATCTAAGGGGGCAAAGAATTTACGTGTACTCCTGAACAGCAAAGCTGGTTTTACTTTTTAGTTTTTAACAGGTTTCTTAAAGTTTTGGAGACAAATATAGGTTAGATTTTTACAAAAGGCATAAGTATAGCCACAACAATAGCTTTTCTTTCGTCGTTTATTACGAAATGATGAATAAGTAACAATTTATTGTCTGAAGTACAAATATTGGATTGATTTGAAGAAGACAAAGAAGTAAAACAAATGTTTCATCTCTGTAGGATTTCATCTTCTATGACATCTGTACCACAAAATCAGAAAGCATAGCAATCTATACCCAACCATAAACCCCAACATCACAGCTAAGTTGCTCCATTTCTGAGAATCTTCCAGGCCTTGCTGTCTTAAGAACCCACTTCCAAGCAGAATGCATTCCCCGTTATAAACTACTAGACACCTACCGTTCCCTTGTTCTCCTCCGTACTCATTTATTAGCAAACACTCAAACGGATACTTGAACAGACTTAAGTAATGCATGAAAATCCAGTAACTAGGTATGTTATTCTTTGATATGAAATATCCAGAAAAGAGGAAGAAGGATCCCATCAGCCCTGCAATAATTGAAGTCCCCATGATGAAGTTTGGTACTAGAGCACTGAAGCATGCTACAAAGGAATTGGACATCAAAACCACCATCCAGACCACTAGACAAAAGTATAGAAATCCATCAATGTCCCTCCTCAAACCTACTAGCCAGTAAACTGGTGTAGCATAGAGCAAACTAACCATCAGAAGAAAAGGAAGAAAAACGATGGTGTTGGATAGGACATAAGAAGACACTCTATAAGCTCCTCTTGAAGTCTCTGTTGTCAGTATTCTTCTCTCTTGCAGGAAAATTGGCAGTACTTCTGTTGTGGAAGTTAACAAGAATGTGAGACTGAAAGCAAAGAACCCAATTCGAGTTTGCATAGCACTTTGTCCTGTTTCTTTTCCTACGTTCAAGAATATAGTCCCAAGTACAAATCCTGCCACCAGCGCTTGTACTATTCTTGTCACAAACAATTGCTTGGTTCTAAAAATGTTCCTGGAAAATCGTTGTCCTAGTATCAGAACTTCCTCAACTGCAGAATTTGGATAGCGAGGACACTTCTGTTGATACTTAGGGTATGAAATGTTCATTACTTGATTTTCTTTCCTTTGCCCTTCTTGAGAACGTCGGTCGGTGTTCTTCAGACACACAGAATTCTGAACTGCCAAGCTTCCTATAATATCAATTGCAAATTCAAGCACATTGACATAGCGAGGAAGATGGTGGCCACAAAACTTAAGCCTATGTTCAAGGGTAAGCAATGAACCATTGTGTACTACCGATCCATTGTAAAGCAAAACAACTCGTTCAAACATCTCTAGCATTCGAAAACCAGGCTGGTGGATGGTTAGAACAATAGTTTTACCTTGATTAATCACCATTGACTTTAGCAGAGTAATGATATGGAGAGCTGAAGCTGAATCCAAACCTGAAGTTGGTTCATCGATCAAAACAACAGCAGGGTCATGAACTAAATCAACTCCGATAGAAACTCTACGCCTTTCTCCGCCTGAAATGCCCCAATTCGATCCCTCTCCAATCCTGGAATTAGCAACGTGCTCCAGTGCAAGCTCCTTCATTAATCTCCTCACTCTAAGGACAGCCTCTTTTCTCCCTCTTGGAAGCCTCAGGAGTGCACTATACATGAGTGTTTCTTGGACTGTAAGTAACGGAAACAAGGCATCATCTTGGCTCACATATCCCGACACCCTTCGATATTGCCTTACATCTATAGGCCGGTTATTTACGAGCACCTGACCGGAGATTTTATGTGGAGATGTTTTTCCTGCAAGAATCTCTAGCAAAGATGTTTTCCCTGCTCCACTAGGACCGGCAATCACAGTCATCTGTCCAGGCCTAGCTTCACAGTTCACATCCTTGAGGATGAATTTACGAGCCGTCTTCGGAACTTTCATGCAACAAATCCAATCGAACTCAAAAAAATTGCTGCACAACTGATAGGACACATTTTGAGTTTCGATCTTATAAGATGTTTTGCCGGCACCGGAAATCGTTGTTGTTACTGGCAATTCCATGCAGAAAATGGAAGTTTAGACAGATAGATGATCAAAGAAAATATGGTATGTGAGCTACGTGAAAAATAGGAAGTAAGAGATGAGCTAACACACCAAACTATGTGTTACTAAACAATGCCAAGAAAAAACCAATGGATTAAAACCCAAGAAAGTTTCCATTGTGGGATATAGTTTAGACATGATGAGACTTCGGCAGTTTAGACACGAGACTTCACTAGGTCGTAGGTTTTGTGGCTTTCTTGAGAAAGTGTTGGATTTCTGGTAGAAGTTGGAAGAGTTAGAGGGTTACAAGAAAACCCAACGAAAGAAATAACAAAGAAAAAGGAGTTATTCGTCTCTCTGAGGTGTTTCAGGTGAGCTAAACGTTTGATGTTTAGACGTAGGTTGGTGGCTGCTTTACTATCTAAACCCACCTCTGCCTGCCAACTCAACAAGTTGGTAGGAGAATGATTCAACAAGACATTGATAATACCTCATAATCTCAAACTACTATGTCAAATTTGGGTCTTGAATGCGTTAACACAAAGAAATGACTATCTATATTAACAAAAAGATGTGATCTTGATTAAGCAGATGACTTGTAAACAAAGATGTGTATGCTTGGTGTTTCTCTAGATGCTTTAATTTCATTACTAAGTTGGGAACAGCAAGTTTCTTGTCAGGTTAAAATTGCTTGAATCAAGTTCCGGCTTATTTATATCTACGTACGTACACTAGAATTTATGAATTTGATATTCTTCCAAGATCGGATCCTAGAGTTAGATAGCAATCTTAATTCTTTGGGCAAAGCCTAACAACTTTTGTCGAGAAAGACAAATTGATTTATTGTAAAAAAATACAAAATATTTGTTATTATTCCGAATTGCTTAAGATATTAAGAATTTTAAAAATAATTTTTACTAAAATTTTGTCTAATTGTTTTACTATAGATTACTAACATATCGGTTTAGGTATAATTGCACTATTCTATTGCATACATGATAATTTTAATTAGAATATTTGAAATCATATTACATTTTAACAATTTTAAATAATAAAAATATTTTTAAAAATGAACATATGATCAAGGTTTTAAAAATCAGACCAGGAGTTAAAATCGTTAAGACAAGAGAGTTAAAATTTACAAGATTCAATCGTTATTAATCGGTCATAAAACTTATTAAAGATTAAATAAAATTAAAGAATTTGAAATATGATTGAAATTGATTCTTCTTATCTATCAAAGAATTTGAAGTTTAATTAAAAAATATTGTTAAATAAACATTATTTGATTTATTTTTGTTTAAAAAACTTATTAATTTAGAAAAATTGACTGATTATTTAATAAATTTATCAATTTTTAACAATAAAAATTATTAAAATAAAACGAATCAAAAAGTTGACAACTGAAACAAAAAGTTAGAATTAGTCGAACCGATTAAATTTTTTAATTACTTCTTATGACAAATATGTATCTTTTAGCTTTCATGAGATGAGTAAAAATTAACACAAATATGAAAAGGAAAAGAGTTTAATAGGCGTTAAAGTTGGGTTAAAATGTTCTCTAATTACTTAGGTAGGCGTAAGACTGATGATTCTATGTATGTAAAGAAGTATGGTTTAATTTTAAGGATGTAATGCCGTACAACACAAGTTACAGATTTAGTCTTTACTGTGAAATAAGGTCAACCAGGAAGGAAGCGTACAAGCATTCTACTTCCCTTGACATCATTCTATGCAAAGACCAAAGATATTGAGAAATCTTATTTTGCTAAAGTTCAAAATATATTAATGATAAAATCTATCTAACTTGAATACTAAAAGATGTAGCGACAGAAAATTTTTACCACATTGATTTATTAATTTAATTATATTACTTTTATTTATTTTAATTTTCAAAAAAAATATTATAAATATTTTTATTTTTATTTTTATAAAAAATTTGTATTCTAAAATTTCAAATTTGAATGAAATTATCATGAACTATCAAATTTTATTTTAATATTTTTATCAATAATGATGCTTTAACAATTTTTAAAGTAATGATATCTTTATTATATATAATGATATTTCTAAATTACTGGTAAAGTGTTAGTAAATAATAAGTAAATAAAATATTTGATTATCTTCCTTAATTTTCATGTTCATATTCTCAATTAGGTTAATTGTAAAAATAATCTTAACTTTACTCAATTTTATAATATTAATATGATTTTTAATGTGACGCTGAAATGATGAAAATTTTTATTTTTTTAAAAAATAACCTGGCTTTAAGCTATCGTGATAATATTATTTTTGGTACGTGACTGTCGTGTTAAATAGTATTAAAATGGTAGCGCCACGTATGATATTTGAAATTTAATAAAAATGTTAAATTATTTTAAATAAAAACGACGTCTCTTGTCTATGTAGTGCGCGCGGGCTTCAATTCACCTATACCGTTTAACCTGTACCTCTCCTGTACCAATAACATCCCCTCCATTCAATTTTTCTCTCTCCAAGTTATTGCATGGCTGGATGGTGTTGGGCATACACAGGCACAGGGTAAATGGCACAGGTGAATTGAACCCGCGAGGCTTACGAGGAAGAGCCAATGCAGAGGCTAACAGGAGATCTTTGCTTCAGTTCGTCTAAGACCTTTGAGTGAGAAGGAGATTGCTAGACATGATGTGTCAGATTGGGAATGTATCGATGACAATACCATCATGAACAGGAAGAATCTTTCAGTTTCAGAGAGGTCTATGTACCCAACTGTCTACACATGCGGTGAGGCTCAAAGGCATATGTACAGAATATGACATGAAGCAAAACCTGCCTAGATGATGAAGACAAAGGGGAAGGAGTAGACGAAAACAAAGGGAAACACATACCTGCTCAGAGAAAAATCCAAGACAGAGCAACCTGAAGAAATACCGACAAATGAGGAAGTCATCGAAGCTACTCGAAGAAACCAGTGAAGGAGATAAGTAAAAAACAAAGGAAACCAGCGGAGAGGAGAAGGAAACGAACAACGCAGCAATGTTTTAAGGCTAATTAGATTTTTAATAATTTAACACATTTTTACTAAATTTCAAATATCATATATGACATCAATATCTTACAGTCACATCATAAAAATAATAATAATTGACTCTGCATATTATTAGACTTCCCAAAATTTTGCGGTCTAATAAAATTCATACTGAATATTATTGTTGGTATTATACTATATTATATCATCAATTTTAACTGAAAACTTAATGTCAGCTTATTTTTATAAAAAATAAAATTTCAAATATTTTAATACTATTTTTTTAAGTATGAACTAATATTACAAAATTACTTAAAGTTGAAATTCTAATTAACCCTTTCCTATTTTATAAACAACACAAGTAGACTTATCAACATAAATTTAGAATCATCAATATAAATTTTAGTTTATATACTTTTATAGTATACAGAATAATAAAATAACGTTTAAATATTAAATTATTTATAAAACTTATTAACATAAATAAAAACTCAAATCTAATACAATTACATTGTTATTTTTCATAGATAACTTTTTTATAAACCTTATTAAATATTCAAAAGTGTGTACTAGTCAACAATTTGTTGAATAATTCTTCCTTCTAATTCAAAATATTGAATGTCTTTTTCTTTCACATTAGTATTCTTTTAGCAATTAGTTCTAAGGGAAGAGAGTTCTTATCTTAATTTATGAGAAATAAAATTAGTTTTTTTAATTGAGAAATAAAATCAGCTGGAGACCAATATTTATAATTGTTTTTGGTGATGAGTTATCGAAGATCAGCAATTATGGCACTAAACTAAGGGTGTTATAAGTTTACCATTTAGTGCATTGCTTAACAGTAGAGATGATAACGGGTCGGGTCGGGCCGAGCCAGCTAGCGCGGCTCGTGGTCTGAGCGGATCGTGATTGTCGGCCTAGGAGTTAGCCCGTGACTTGGCTCGTCTAATTATTTTTTTAAAAAAATTGTTAAAACGACATTATTTTCACTAAAACGTTATTATTTTACATATTGAAAGTGGGTTACAGGCTGGATCAGGTCAGCCTGCCAGTAGCCCACTCTTGTCCGGACAATTTTGCCAACCCTACTTAAATTGCATATGCTCTTTTTTCTATTTTTAATACTTTTTGAGATTCTCGTTTGTGTACGAGGACAATCTTCAAAGTACGCCTTCTACAGCACTTGTTTACCAGTTTCGGCTAAGAAAATATTCTATGGATAGGCGATTGTCGAATGCCATTTAAATGTTGAATTGATTGTTAAAGGACAGTTCATATTGTATCATTGCACTTTCTCTAACTATGGATAATTTTGCAACATTTATTAACATGTAGATAAACTGAGTAATCAAATAATTATATTAAAGATCAGTAACACAGATTACTTATAAATTAAAGAATCTTGTATAATATTTTCTCTTATTTTTCAAACATTTGCTTTTTTTCTACTATCATTTTTTATTTTGTTGTGCATTTATTTAAAATTAGATTTTCTAAGCAATTATTTCGAAAATAAAAATATATAAAGTGATTATTTGAAATATATTTATCTAAAGTTTAAATATTTAAAAATAAGTCAATTCGTTTAGAGATGACGATGAGTTGGATTGGGTTAGATTAAATTTTTTAAGGCGCAACTCAAATTTGAGTCAAAATTCGATCAATTCTAATTCTTGACTTTTGAGTCCGAGTTTGATCGAGTTTCGGAAAGCCTATAACCTATCTCATAACTCAAATCTCAACTCCCTACTATTACAAGTTGGTACTGGTCGGTAGACCAAGTCCAACAATTCAGTTAAATTTTGTTTCAACTATTAGTAGCGCTAGCTGATTTTTAAGGAGAACGTTAGTTGTTTTTATTTTTCAGCAGGCATATTGCTATTTTCTTTCTTTTGCCACCGAATTGACTCTGTATAAAGAACAGTACCTGGTGCAGTAATTGTACACAACAGTTAAGAGCAATAAAGTTCATCATTTCCCTCCCTATTTTCTCTGTTTCGTCCTCTTCTCATGTTAGCTTTTGTTCTTCTCTTCTGGCTTCATCACTGGTATCAAAGCCACATTTTTTTCCTGCCAATAGCCTTCATTTGTAGTAGCAAACAGAAACTCTTTTTGTAGTAGTAAATGACCTCAGAGGGATCTTTTGTGCAAGTAGTCATCCCAAATTTTGATGGTCACTATGGCCATTAGAGGATGCTCATGGAAAATTGCCTACAGTCAAACGAGTATTAGCCATTTGTAGAATCAGGAATTGAAGAGCCAATAGAAGGGATAACTCTTACATATTCTGAGAAGACAACATTTGAAGCTAGAAAGTTGAAGGACTTGAAGACAATTTTTCAAGCTACTGATTGTCCAATCCTGGAGACCATTCTTTACAAAGAAACACCTAAAGTTATTGAGGTGAAGGATGGAGAATCTGTCACCAACTGTTATGCCAAAATGATGGAGATATGTAACAAGATGCCCTGCCATGGTGAGAAGATGAATGATGTCAACATTGTGGAGAAAATTCTGCATTTCCTGACGATGAAGTTTGATTATGTTATCTATTTAATTTAAGAATCAAAAGACATAGACAGTCTCTTCCTTTACAAGTTGCAAAGCTCCTTATTAGTCCACAAGCAGAAGATGAATAGAGGTTTAGCACAAAGAAGCAAGCAGTAAAAGGTTCTACCAATCGCCATTCCACAAATTCTAGAGGAAAGGATAGAAGTTGAGGTTGAGGTTAAGGACGAACATATTGGAGAAGCAGAGATGACATCAAAAATTCCAAGGATGATCAAGGCAAAGGTAGGGGATGAGATTAAAAAAAATCAAAGCTAGAGTGCTTTAAATGTCATAAATTTGGCCACTATCAACACAAGTGTTAGACTAAACTACCAAATGACAAAGAAGAAAGTTCACATTTTGTTGAAAAGAATGAAACAGAGACATTGCTGATGGCTATCTATGATGGAAAGGAGTCAGAATTAAGTATTTGGTATATCAACACAGGCTGCAGTAACCACATGATTGTGGATGAATATTTCAATTTTATTATGAGTTTTGGTGACAGCACTGTCGTGAAAGAGTTATGTTATTACCATTAATAAGGATGTATGTAAAATTTATGATCATGTTAGAGGTGAAATTTTAGTTGTTTTGATAAATTCAAACAAATTGTTTCCTTTTAAAGATTGAAAGCATTTAATCTTGCTTGGTGTTGAAGTAAAGGACCCCTCATGGTTGTGTACTAACCCATTATGGCCACTTGATTTTCGATGGATTAAAAACCCTCCATCAGAAGAATATGGTAACTGGATTTCCTCGAATTATTGCTCCTTCTCAAGTCTGCGAAGAATGTGCTATAGGCAAACAACTTTGCGTCTCCATTTCCAAACAGGAAGTTATGACTACTGAGAATACCCATATGTGTCGGAAAAAGAAGGGAAAGAAGACTAACATATAAATTTAGTGGACTACTCCACCTATTACTAATTGGTTTTAGGATAAACCTCACTTAGGTTTGTATGTGGTCTAACTTTCTTTTTCGTGTGGGCCCGTAAGCCCATTGCAAATTTAACATGCTATCAGAGCAATAGATCTTGGCCTAGTATTTGCCTCAGAAGGGGGTCACCCCTCATTTAAGTAATTGGAGAAGGAATTGAAGTTTGCATAGAGCAAGTAGCCCAACAGTATTGTTTGTCCCAAGAGAGGACCTATTTGACCTCAATCAAAAGTCCAACCCTGATGAGGATTATCTACGTACCTCTCCAAATTGTCCAAGTAAAAGGCGACTCACATGTGAGGAGGAGTGTTGAGAATATCCACATGTGAGTGTCCCACATCGGAAAAAGAAGAGAAAGAAGACTAACATATAAGTCTAGTGGGCTACTTCACCTATTACCAATTGATTTTAAAATAGAGGTGAACGTTACTTCGTTACCTTCATTTTAATGATTTTTTTTAAGAAAACTTGAGTTTACTTTTTATAGGAAAATTCAGAAGCTTTCTGTGCATTTAAAAGCTTTAAATTGCATGCAGAAAATGAAGTCGGAAGAAATATTAAAAGCCTTCGAATAGATCATGGTGGCGAGTATTGCTCCAAAGAATTTGAAGCTTTTTATGCAAAATATGAAACCTGAAAAGAACTTATAGCAACAAATACACCACAACAAAATGAAATATCAGGAAACAAAAATAAGAGTATTTTGAACATTGTGAGAAGTTTATTGGCGATAGGAAAAGTACCAAAGACATTTTGGTGTAGTAGCATTTTCTTTCTATACTTTGTTCTCTTATAATATCAGACACAAGATTTCATCTTGTTCTGTTTAATCTTATCAATATGAATAAAATAATGATCAAATTTCATTACACATATCTAAATGTTATACACAAAAATACAGTTTGGGTTTGTTTCTTAAACCTAAAACCTCACTTACATCTAAACCTTTCAAAATACAAAAATTTGTAATTCACTCGTATTTCTTTCCATTCACTGTACTTAATAAAATTTAAATTGAAAAGAAAATGTTATATACTTAAAAACAAAGGTCATTCCAGTTTATTAGGAGATGTTTCCTCTTTCAAAAAGCCGAAAGGCAAAATTATTTCACATTCAGTCAATATATATATAAGATTTACTTGTTATTATAATATACTTAATGTGTATTTAAAAATTAATGAAATACTAATTCTATACTTATAAACGAAAAAAAGGTCTGCAAAATTTTATAGAACGAGAAGACGTGTAGTACAATACAAGCCCAGGGAATCATGGGCTCTATCTACCAAATTATATGGAAAATCAATTTCTAAATTAGAAAAAAATGTAAAAATCTAACAAGTACGAGAGGGAGTGACCCATAAAAGGCCGACCTTAGCAGCATTTTCTCTATAAAACCCCTCCAAAACCCTAAGCACACATTTCGCTAACGCTCTCTGCCTATCCGTGATTTATCTATCGATACACAAAATGGCGACTCGCTTTCTATCCAAAGCTCTGCTCCTCAAGCCCACTACCGCAACCACCACCGTGACGTCCCCCCTCTGCCGTTCCGTCTTATCTACCCGCTCTACATCCCGCTCAGTCTCTCTCCTCCGCACCGCACTCCGGCCGCTCTCGTCCGCCGCGCACTTCTCTCCGGCCTCCATCTCAGCTCGGTGCTTCTCCACCCGTACCACGACTTCTTCGCTCAACGACCCCAGCCCCAATTGGTCCAATCGTCCCCCAAAAGAAACGATCTTGCTGGACGGCTGCGATTTCGAGCACTGGCTTGTTGTTATGGAGAAGCCTGAAGGTGATCCTACGAGAGATGAGATTATCGATAGCTATATCAAAACCCTAGCGACGGTGGTTGGCAGGTATTAAGAACAATAATCAGGCGGTTCATTTCTTTTTACCAAAATTTTCTGTGGAATCTTATTGAAATTCTCGCTTGTTATTTGCATCTGTAGTGAGGAGGAAGCAAGAAAAAAGATATATTCAGTGTCAACTAGATGCTACTATGCATTTGGAGCACTCGTGTCTGAGGAGCTCTCCTACAAGATTAAAGGTACTAATGTTTCTAATGGGTTTTGTTTATTTCATACTATTATGTATTTGGTTTGATGGTTTTGGGTATGCTTTTCTTTTTCAGAATTGCCTAAAGTTCGTTGGGTTCTTCCTGATTCATACTTGGACGTTAAGAACAAAGATTATGGAGGTGAGATTTGTAATTAAGTTAATGAAATGAAACTAGAATGCTATGTGCTAGGTGGACGTAATCTTTTTCTTTCTATTTTTTTGGACATATTTTGAAACACTTATCCATTATCATGATTTGTAAGTTTTTTACCTGTGAGGATGCTTTTCGACTTTAGTGAGTTGTAAGCAGTCACCGGTTTCATCTAGTGCAGATGTTTACACTTTGATGTCTGCTAAGTTTCAACAAAGTTCTAGATTTGGATAAGGTTGAACATGGTTAGATTAGTGGATGTTGAAATTCTTAAAAAATTATCTTGATTTACAATTGTGTACACAACCATGGGTATATTGGAGGCAATCCATCCTCAAAAAATTCGATGGCAACTTATTAATGATGGGAGATATTGATGGTTGTTTCCTAACCTTGCAATTTTGCTCTGGATGCGCCAATAATTGATTTGTTGTCATAGTTGAATCTTCAATGTAAGGTGAAGTTCATGGAGGTACAATTCTGGGATGTGGTGATACTGATTAGGAAGTTTCTCTTTAAATATCCCCTTCAATTTCTCATAGAGATAACCCGAATGTCTTCTCCATTTCCTCTGTATAACCCTGATTCATTTCTCATATTATTGAGATTCTGTCTCTACATTATTCAAGTTTTCTTTAATTTCTTTATCAGCTCTGTTATAGACAATTGTATGCTCTTCTCTCTGTTTTTCTCAGGGGAACCGTTTATTGATGGAAAAGCTGTTCCATATGATCCGAAGTATCATGAGGAATGGATAAGAAACAATGCCAAG
>JAOQMM010000173.1:28919505-28938836 GCA_027563515.1 Erythroxylum platyclados
AAGTCTTTTCCTCTTTGCTTCTTCCCTTGTTTTTGCTTTCCATTCGCGTTCTATTTTCTTTTGGGCAAGTCTGACCATCTTTGCAGCTTTTGACCGTGCTCTTTCTATCTTTGCTTGTTCCTTTGCATTTGCCTTGTCCATGTCACGTTGGAGTTTCTGGACTGTTAATTCTTCCTTTAATTTCTCATAGCTATCCCAATCTAGCTCCTCTTGGTCACTAGCTCCTGTCTTAGCTGCTTTTGCTATGCTGTATGCCCATGAGACGAAGAACTTCTGTCTCAGCCTTTTCCATTTCAGACGAGTATCCCACAGCTTTTTAAGTGAAGTGCTTATTTTGGCCTTGGTCTCATCACTGAAAGAAATATATATATATGTATATATTCTAAGGTCTATGCCGTTGCAAATTCGAATAAGGAATGCAAGGGCTAGAAAAGGAAACAAAACTGTAGATCATATAGTGGAGTTTCATAACATTACAATTTTTGGCCCCGGTTGAGTTAATCACTTATAACTTTGGGACTCATTTGAGGCTCCACCTAAAAACAGCATGCAAGTAATTGTTGTAGGTCTCCAAAATGGTGTAAGTATATTTGAAGGTTTTGAGGATCCATCAAAGAGCAGCTTGCAAATGACTCTTGTTCATATGTTTCCAGAATGGTAAAAATTTATCGCTAAAATTTTCAAATTCAAACTAGTCATTTTAACAATTGAATCAGAGATGGGATTACAATTTTCATTTAGTTACATTTCAATACACAGTTTATTTAATCAAACTTCTTTTTCCTTTCTAGTGACAGCAAAGTGAAAGTTAGTGCACTAAATAATGGAGAAAAAATTTAATCGTTTCTTTTGAGGAAAATGACCCCATTAAGCGTCAAAAGAATCCATATTTGAATTGAACCTCAAAAGAATTAAAGAGGAAGGATACAATGGCTACAGGCCTTTTAGAAGGGAACTCGTCAAGCCAGTCATGGTATGCCATCTAAAATTTTGAAAACAATATTAGTCTTCGTGAAAGTAAATTGCAGTTGGAATATCATTTTCCCCAATCTTCAGGTGGTCTAACTCGTGAATCCTAGACGTGCCACTTGTTTGATGATTCCTCTTTCAGTAGGCTTGTTAGTGACTTTGTTAGAAACACTTGGAATAGTCTGTTCCATTTTAACTAGTTTTTGAACAAGATAATTAAAAACAAAGAGAATTAGGACTAGTACATAAAATTTAAAAATTGCAATTAGGACTAGCAATGAAATTGTTGATTTGAAAATATAGTGATTTGTTTCCCATTTCCTAATGTTTCTATTGGTTTGTCATAAAACAGTTTGGGTAACACAATATTGTTAACCTTTTCCTTTCCTGAACCCCATCCAACCTAAAGTGAGGATCTAAACCAAAACCTCTTGGTCTGGGAGGGAATGCCAACCACTAGGCTACTCACTCAATCTCTCCTATTTACTGAAACACTAATCCTGTATCATAGTCAAGAATTATATCAGTAGAGCATTATGTTAGAAACCAGCAATATGGAAATTCTTAGAATAAGCAGTACTCACAAGACTCAGCAAATGTCATTAGTACAAAAAATTGTTCCTGAAAACCTTTGGTAAAGCTACCAACTTTCACTTTTAGTTAATCAATAGGGGGATTCAGCATGATGGACAGCTGTTTTTCTAAATTTATTTTCTACTCTAATGCTCTCTAAGCATCATGTTATGTCTGTGGATGTAAATAAACTCATGCTTAAAGTATTACTTGAGCAGTACAATAAAGATCTTAAACACAAAAAAAGGGTTCACCTGTGAGCCAGGGGATGTTCTGACATCTTCTTTCTGACCTGAAAGTTGTCACAGATAACAAATCAAGAAGCATCTTAAATAGGAAAATGAAGACGTGTTCCCTGATATGATAATCATTACCTCAACATGTGACATGAAGTACATGAGGAGTTCTCAAAATAAGTCTGAAAGTTCAAAGGTTTTCACTTTTCAGGTTTTATCAAAAGATCTACCTCATATCAGAAATTCTTGGTCGTATAATCAACCTTTTCAGGTAAAATAAAGGATATTGCAATAGTAGAGAAGACAATGATTTAAAATATACTTGACAAGTTGCACTATAAGTAATTGAAATTGAAATTTGTTCTCTGAATTTTTCCCAAAGGTACTTTAAAAATTACAATAGGCATTAAACTTAAATCAAAGGTTAAGAAGAAAGTACTTGGCTCACCTTGATAGGAAATTTTCACTTTGATGAGAAAACATAACAATAAGGTTATTGTCTCCATAAAAATTGGCCTTGATTTTTTACTTTATCATATTTTACTTTAATTTTTTATACATATTCAAGGAGTTCATAAATGAAAAGGAGAGAGAATGAACAAATTAAGGTCCCATTAAACTCTTATCCTGAAAGCTGCAAGAAGCAGTAATGACAATAGATGCCTACATCTAGGAAAAAGCAAAACTGGTACATCAGGTAACACAAATGTCCTTTCACTGTAGTGAAGAAAACCAGCACCAATTAATTCTTACATGACTTCACCTGGGGGTCTCTTAAGGCCTCTATTGTTCTCTGCTTAATTAGTACACGAGTCTCTACACCAAGTTGAAAGAATTTCAAATGAAAATCAAGCAGAGTGGTATTTAAAAGGAAAACTGGAAGTGTATAGAGAGCTCAGTGAATTAGTTGTCTGCTTGATCAGACTTACCTGCAGGATGTTGTTTGCCTTTGTTCCAAGGAATCTTCCCTTTATTGCCATGCTTTCTCTTTCTTCTTTTTCTATCATTATCAACACTCAGAATATCAGAACAGTCGTAACCATCCAGCTGAACCTCATCACTGGAATCCTGCTTCTCAGTGGAATGTATACCAAGTTTTGACTGGAAATACTTGCCAGGACCCGATGTCTCTCCTTCAGAAACACTGATTAACGATGCTTTAATGTGTACATTTCTCGGGTAGGAACTAAGAACGGCATGTGAGAGGCATTTATAATCCATTGGCCTATGATAACTCCATAGTACTATGTTTGGTTGAAATTTCGTGTACTTCACCATTTTCTCTAGTGATCCCCAGAAGATACTGTTGTGTACATTACTGCAAGGAATTTCTAGAACATGCAATTTCCTAAAGATGGTGAAAAGATGGCAGATAGTTAGCACATGATGGAAATATGCAGAAAGCTGAAGCATGTTATTATAAGAAACACCTAATATTTCTGTAAATGCAAGAGATGGAAAAGAGACTCAACTTCCTATGTTAAAGAACTCAACAAATGCCAAAATTATTCACATGACGTTACAAAAGAGCTGAACTTTGGAAAGGATTCAACAGAAACCCATCCCCTCTATGCAGTTGATAATAATCAAATATCGGTCAGTAACAGATTCCTTATCCCAAAGCAAGCTGGAGAACTTGATTAGTCGTGATAATCACCAACTAGAATGGGAAATATGTTTCATGGACAGTGTTAAAATGTAAATGTGAACCCATTCCCCAAGACCAACCTCATGATGCAAACAAGTATAGGTCACTGCAGTCCTGATGACGTTATAAGCAAAGGAGTTTCAAGTTCTTCCGAAGCAAACATAATGTAGTTCCAATATGGGCAGTCATCAAGATCTGAATAACCGATTCAGTATTACTCAGAGCTAATCAAGTACTAGGACCCAGAATACAGAACGAAACTAAAGAATTGACAGACCCTTCTCAATCTATCAAGAATCGTTGAAATAATAAAGCAGTGTTCTTTCCTCTCCGGTACAACATTGTGTGGATGCTAACAAAGCCAAGCGAATTCATCAGAGCTACAATTCCTAATATAAACAAAAAATTCAATTGATGAGAGAAACTCCATAATGAAATTATGGTCATACACCCATCACTAGTAAGATGGAATTAAACTGTTACTTATAAAAATAGTTGAAAATAGTTTTGGGTCAAGTAGTGTTATATAAGAACATACTACTAGTCGTATTTGAATTCAAACTGAATATAAAAACTTGAGTAACCATTTCATAAGGGACACTAACATGAATTGAACATCTCTCTAGTTTCTACTTTCTCTTCTGTATGTTCTCTCTCTCCTCTCCTTCTCCAAGTTTTTCCTTTTCTCTGTTCTTCTCTTCTTCTTTAATAAAAATTCACGCCACATAAATATTTGAAGTAAAATGCCATATTCAAACCCATACACATACACAAGTTTCATCGGAGTAGTAGAGAAATTGAAGTTTTATTCATTGTTTTTTCGGTTGTTTCTTGAGGAGTAAAAGAAAACAAAGAACGACAGAAGAGCAACTACTAGTTAAGGCATTTCAAGTTCATTTCCTTGCTTGCTATCCATAACTGAAAATTTTTTAAACGAGAACAGAAATTAAAGGTAACCCAAATGCAGAAACAAGCCAAGTATGCAGGAAAGGCAGGAAAGTTAGAGACTTACAAAGGACAAACCGGCATTTCAGATTGCTGAAGCGTAGGCTACTCTACTCAGAAAGCAGGTGGCACTGAGAATTGTGTCTTGGGTTTACTAATTATCTTGTTCTGTTTAGTGTTTGCAGGAAGCAAGATTAGTCCTTTACCACACTAGCAAAGAAGACAAGAGGAGGGGGTGACGAATTTGAACCTAACATTGAGGATTAGCTTTTCACAGTGGTTCAGCCACTCCGCCCCTATGTTTTAGCTGCTTCGGCTTTTGTTTCCTTTTGACTACCCCTCCCTACTGACTGTTCAGCGAGCTTCGCTTATTGGGGTCTCTAGTTTTAGTGTTTTACTGTGTAATTTTGGATCTAGAAAAATTAAGACTTATTTCTTGATAGCAGCTACTCCTATGAGTTGTTACAAAATATGGTAAAGGCTCAAATTCACAGGACTCATTTCAAATATTAACTTTCACAAATCCTAATAGATCATAGACTGTTTTAAATTTTAATGTCTGCCATTTTAGATGGGAGATTATAATTTGTGGTAAGTTCTCCACATAGTCTATGACTCCTTTACGTTGTTGTGAAATACATTAAGTAATCCCTAGAAAATAACTTGTAATGCTAAAGGTCAGGAGTTTTAACTTTTAATTGTTATATTAAAGTTTTTGGAGAAAGTAAAGACCTTTAAGAAATTACTTATAATCGAGTTAAAATTTATTATGAACCATCCGTATTGAGTTTAACTTTATCCCAAGTTATCATTTACCTCCTAATATCCAAAACACATGACCTACATCATATCCTTAGTAACTGATTAAGTCTATGATGGAAACTAACAACCTTAGAGATTTATTAAACTTGTTTTGTAGACAAATTTTTCGCTATCTTCGGAAGATTTCATTAAAAAAAAATTAATTATAGTAAGCCCCTCATAAACCCTTCTTGTATAACGACATGTTTTATTTATAATGTTCATGAAAAATACTAAAAAGGTAAAACCTTTTCCGTAGTAAAAGCAAAGCTATCCCAAACTTACCGGCTAGTATCGACGACGATCAGGCTTTTTGGTTTCTGGTCAGCTTTCTCTGTCTCTCATCTTTTTGCTTGTTCATCTCACTTGGGTATTAGTTATTTGATCAGTTGGGTGGAGTCCGCTGAAGCTTTTATGCCTGTTCTCTTGATCATGGGCACCTTACTGATCACGGGAACTTTATAAAAGCCTGTGTCTTTTCATTAGTTGTTGAATTTGCAGTTTGTTATGTGGTTGATTTTATCAGCAGTTGTTGGTATCTGTGCTTGTTTCTGTTATTTGTGCAGTTGGGTGGAGTTCACTGAAGCTTTTATGCCTGTTCTCTTGATCATGGGCACCTTACTGATCACGGGAACTTTATAAAAGCTTGGGTCTTTTCATTAGTTGTTGAATTTGCAGTTTGTTATGTGGTTGATTTTAGCAGCACTTGTTGGTATCTGTGCTTGTTTTTGTTGGTCGGGTTGTTTGCAGACGTTCACACGCGCTTCTTCATGCAGAATAAGAGGCCCCCAAGTGCATGATATTGAAATTTATATATTTGCTTATCACCACATGTTTTCAATTCGATGTAGTGCTTTGCTTTTGGATATCATCGGGGGAACTTTTCGTGATGGAGATGCTGTTCTTTGAAAAAGTAGTATAGGTGAACACTTGCGTGAAACTGATATGCATGTATAAATTAATTTTGATGCATGTATGAATGTTTGCATTAGCACAAAGGCCACTATGATGAAATTAAGCGGAACTTAGTGGTGTCCGCCAGTTGCTAGCGCCTTCAATTTGCCATGGTTTAACCGTCTCTTCGTCAATTACTGCTTCCTTTCATATATTGGTTCACATTGCTGAGGAAATAAGTTCGGCGCTTATTGTTTCTTTTGGCTTTTGAAAACGCCTAAAATGTTGATCCTTTTGAGTTTTCAATGTCTTGTCAGACTATTCTCTGACTTGAGATGCCATTTTCATCTTTCATGGTCTGTTTACCATATCTTTCAAGTCTTTAAAACTCATTTTCATTTTTTGCTGCTTGAAGTTATTTTCTGGAGAAATGATCGGTAAGTTGTTCCTTCAGCAGGTATTTGGAGCATTGATCTAAGGAACAAGTAAAATGGATTTAAAGTCTAAAGGTATAGCCTGGGTTGGGAATATTTGCCAGAAGTTTGAAACTATGTGCAGTGAAGTGGATAACATCCTAAACCAGGTATTTTCATTGTTTCTATTCTAGTTTTTTTTTTTTCAGTTTGTACCAATATGATGGTGTAAGAATCGTATACCATCAATTAACAGCTGTACCTCCATGTACTTTTTTTATGCATCAGAAATTACTGTGCCTCCACTTTGATCAAACTGCCTCATCTATGAACTTTTCTTATGCATTTACTGCTTCTCGATTTGCAGGATACAGTGAAATATGTTGAAAACCAAGTAAATACTGTTGGTGAGAACATGAAAAGATTCTATGCTGAAGTAGTTCAAGATATAAATCCTCTTTTACAGAATTCTTTAAAGAATGCAACTCATGTAGAGCCTTCTGATACAAATCCTGCCACTTGTACTTCTATTCAATCAACAATTAAAATTCAGGGAGATGATGAGCACAGCAGTGATCAAGAGAAATTTCCTGCTGCTGAAGAGCGACCACCTATTTTTAAAGATGCTGAAGTTGTTGAAGATATTAATCCTCTCTTACAGAATGCTATAGAAAGCGCACTTCTAGTAGTGCCTTCCAATACAAATCCTGCCCCTCGTTCTTCTACTGGATCAATAACTAGAATTCAGATAGATGATGAAAATATTGTTGTTGAAGAGAAATCCCCTATTGTTGCAGAGCGATCACCTGTTTTTGAAGATGGTGGAGTTGTTCAAGATGTAAACCCTCTTTTACAGAATGCTACAAAAACTGCAATTCAAGAAGTGCCTTCCAAGACAGATTCTGCCACTAATACTTCTACAGAGTCAACAATTAGAATTCAGAGAGATGATGAGCATATTATTGATCAAGAGAAATTCCTTATTGCTGAAGAGCAATCAATGATTTTTGAAGAGAGATCATCCATAGAGCTCATGTATTCTGTGCCTCCAAAGGACAGGAAGGTTCATGCATCTAGTGAGCTTCACTCTTCAGATCAATTGGGTGCTCAAACTTTTGAGGAAGTGCTGAAAGGGACAAAGTCTGATGTAGCATTAGAAGACACAAAAGATATTTTAAAAGATGAGAACTCTGATGTGAACTTTGAAGAAAATGAAGTGGAGGAGACCTCTATAAGAGAGAGGCTTGAATTGTTTTCATCTGACATGAAAGAATCTTTGGAGGAGTTATTTTTTAATGAATTTATCGATTATGATTGCAATGTCCCTCGTGGACTTCTTGCTGAGGTTTCACATCTGGCTTCAGTTCATGGAGAGAACTCTCAGTGTCCTGAAAGGGAGAAAGTAACTTGTGGTGGATTTTCAGTTGGTTCTGACTCTGCTTATAAAGTTAGAAGTGCTATTTCTTTGTCAAGTGATTTCCCATGGCCAACATGTGAGGAGAAAATAGTGCAGGACCTTGCGTGCTCCAACAGTTCCTTAAAAACAGATCACTGTAGTGAGTTGGAGAATTCATTCTACAATACCCCTACCATCATAAGTTATTGTAATGATCCTTCTAGCGGGGCCAGTAACAGTTCTTGTAGTTCTGGTTTTCACTTATCCACATCTGGTACATATGTATGCTGTAACAATGAGATGGAAGATATGGGAACTACCTCCTCCAACAGCTTTCTTTCCTTGGAATCTATGAGTAAGTATTTCGCTATTTCTTATTTATATGCAATATTTAGTTAATTTTACAGCTGCTTTGTCCTTTCAGTAAATTTTTGATAGAGTAAGAATGGCTATGGAACTGTTGGAATATGCCTTTGGGGTGATAATTTCGAGCTATTATTTGATGCTTGACATTTCATTGGAAAGGGTTGAGGGGTTACTTGCCTTTGGCTGACAATGTTCTAAATATGGGATTCTATTATACTGATTCTTTCTTTCCAGTTATTGTGTGTGTATTCGAGAGGATTTCTAGCAGTCTTTATTGTCTGCTTTATGCCGTAATATTTATTTAGAAAGTTGTATGTCATCCTAGGCATATGAAGTGATTTCTAAATATTCTTGGAAAATAGTCATATGGTGTCTAATGTTAAGTAACTGTTCTTTCTATTGATAAAAACTGAGTTTTCCCTGGTGATGTAATTATGAAAAACAAAATTGAATAGCATATATATCTATCTATTTTGTTTGTGCATGTAGATTAGATATTATTGTTAAGCGGTGGAGAAGCATCAGTTTAGGCATCATATGAAGTATTTATCAGTTTGTTTGACTTTATCTGGCAAGTATTCATTGTAGGTAGTTAAGTCACTCAAGGCAAGGCCCTTATGTGACCTATCTTGAACTCTATGTAATATGATATGAGAAAATGATTATTCACGAATCCACTATTTCCTTTGTATAAGTCAGTAGACTGATGTCAGATATCTTCAACAAAAGACAACGTGATATGAAAGAGAATATCTCAATACTTTTAGGTTTGCAAGGCATGTTGGGTCTGGATATTGTTTCGTCCGGAAAAGGAGAACAGAAATGGTCAATCTATTGTTACTTCAAGCTTAACTGTAAATGTGTCTGTCAATATGTTGTGGCCACCCTGTCCAGTACAATCTTCATCCATTTGTTGGACGTTGGTTTCCTGCAAATGATATGTATTCTGGTCGCGATGGTTTGTGATTCCTAGATCACACCCTTTTGCCAAAATATGCCGTTAGGAACGAACATCTTCATCCTGTAAGGTGTCAAGAAGTCTAAGTTGTTCCCTTGTGACCTTGATATGTATTTACTTGTTTGTTCCTATGTGCTTTCCTCTTTGTTGGATATTAAATATACACCATTATTTGATTGTTTTCTTATCCAACTTTTGCTAGTAATGTTATTTCTATATGTTGTCATAAAATCATGTATAGGAAGTTCCAGTAGCTGTGGTTATATCAGTGATGATATAGAAGAAATGGATACTGTTGATTTGACTGATAAGGTGAAACTGGAGGAGAGCTGTGTCACTGTGGACATTGGAAAACATCACGGAGTCTTTTCTAGACCTCGGACTTTCAGATCATACAAGGTTTGCTCTTCCTCCGCCCTTGTGTTTGGCCCCATTCCATTGATAGAGCATTTATGGATTTGCTACATCTTCATCTTTCAGACATCTCATTGTTTTTCTGAGTCAGGATGCTTGAATACAATTTCTCGGGATTATATTCTGTGCAATATTTATTTGAAAATCAAAGAAAAACAATGCGCAATTAAATTTGTGTTGAAGCCTTAACTTTTGGAATTTGTAAAACTAAACTACAAGAGCACCAACATATAGAAAACTAACAACCTTACTTTTGTCTTTTTGTTTTGAAGAAAATTATCAAGGATGCTTTTACGCACAAGAAAAGATTAATCAAGGAGTATGAGCAGCTAGCTATTTTGTATGGAGACCCTGATTCAGTTTGTGGCCAGGATCCAATGCAGAGACACTTGTGTCCAAGTGGCCCTTCAGCATTGGAACTGAATTCACAGAATCGTGAGAAGCATGACTCTGACTGGGAACTCTTGTAAACGATTCAAGAGGCTGAAGGAAACAACTGGCGATGAGGATGAGGCTGGTTAAACGGTTGGACTAGGACAAACTGTTGCTCCTGGTAAATAAAGCTGAAGATGGTGCCCCTCTTATGAATAATAACCAACCCTTTTCCCTGCTGTGAATAGAATAATGAGTTGGATGTTAGTATTACAGAAATTTTATGTAGAGGACTGCATGCAATTTATTTGGGAAACTTGGGAAGTGATTTCTAGTAGTTTAACAACTTGTAGTTTTGATGCTCCAGTGCCTTTCTAGTTAAACATCCCTTTGCGGAATCATATGTTATATGTTGTGTTCTACAAAGCAATGGCTACTAGGAATCTAACGTGGAAGGAAGAGGGACTCCTCAATTCTAACAATGCAATAAGTCAAAAGATCCTAAATGATTCCTTAACATTGTGCAATATGTGGATAATTTCATACACAAATTATTCTCTTGCCTGACTTAATAAAAGGACAAACAATATAAAAAATCGTCCAAAAAAAAAAGACAGGTTTTTCTAAAGCCTCTGCCCTTAAGCCTTGAGCCTTTAAACCTTAGCCACTTCGCAAACAAACTGAAAAAACAGAACCGCTTACTGAGACGGACCATTCGAGTGACGGTCCAAAGAGAATTTGAGAATATGATAATGAGCGAAGCTTATGGTTTCCATGCTCGTTGCCTTCGCTTTCTCGCCGCGAATCCCCTCCCATTTCCTTACCGCCACTGCCACCGTCGCCCATTCTCCGCCAACACCATCACAAACAGCCCGCCGTGTTCGGTTTCCATAGTCAACAAGAAAGAGAAGGTTATCGTGGTTTCTGGTCCCACTGGTTCTGGGAAGACCCGTCTTGCGTTGGAGCTTGCCAAGCGTCTCAACGGAGAAATTATTAGTGCCGACTCTGTCCAGGTCGCTAACCTATTCCTTTTGCTTATTTTTCATCCGACTTTTTATGTATTATGTTGGCGACAGTAAGGATGTTTGTGGGTGTCTGTTTATATTCTGCTTTCAAACCGTTTTTTCTTTTTTTCCTTCCAGTAGTGAATGTTTTGACCAGGGAAACTTAATTGGAAAGGTGAAGCGATTTTGTCGTTATAAATACATTTAAAACTGGGAAGTAAAGAAAAGAGAAGCACATTGCAGTTCTCACCATTGCTGTTTTTATCTGAGGAGAAAATTTAGCACCTTTACTGGTTAGCTTGGGGAAGTTAGTTTTTGAAGAATTGCCTCGTGGTGTACGTTAACTACGTAGCTTATGTTGATACTAAAGTGTTCCGGTGCTAAATCTGATATAAACTTTACGATGGATTGAAATTGTTGAATCTTTCATTCTTACTAATTACTATTTGATGAATGGAGAAAGGGGTTAAGAACCATGGACTAAGTAAATTGAGTTGACTCGCCTTTTAGTGCAGGTGTATCGTGGTCTTGATGTTGGATCTGCAAAGCCTTCCTTAAGTGACAGAAAGGTATTTATTTTAGGCGTCTTTGACTTTTAGTACTTTGCTTTTACTGACATATCCTACTCTTTGATCAATAAATTAAGAGAAAGCATTCCAAGTAGTTAATAAGTTGCATGCTAAATAGGTTATACGTATGCACATAACTTGGATTTTTTTTCTTTTTGAACAAAGACAGTGTAGAAGTTGTTGAGAGAAGATCAGTTATGGTCAATGCAATGATTGATACTCTGTTTCTGATCAACCTTCTTTTAGGCATGTTAATTGTATGGAGTCTGGTGCAATTCCCCCGCGCATAACTTACAAGTTGTGCTTAGAGAGAGAGAGAGAGAGAGAGAAGTGAGAGAGAGGGAGTGAGTTGCTATCACAACTTAAAGTAGTGCCTAGGATTTTGTATGGCCACCAAAATATTAAAGAAGAAAATGTGAACAAATGAAGATTGCACCTGTTATTATCTCATTTTATGCAGCTTTCTTTTATGTCTATGGCAGAAACAATGGTTCAAATGGGTTAGCCAATAGTGCGTAGTCTTCTCTTTCTCCACAGAGGTCCACCCTCACGATTGAACCTTGGTAGATTAGGGGGAAATAAGCCACCTCAATAACTGTGACCAACTCCTGGAAACTTATTTTGGTGCACTCTTCTATGTTCTTTTTGTCTACAAATTATCATCAAACTAAAAGGGAAATGCTTAATTGTAAAGAATGAAGCTAGATATACCGAAGCTTTTACTAAAGTCTTGTTTCTAATTGAGTATGTGGAGATTATATAGTGCTGTATTGATGACAAACTTTATATCATATTACTGCTACTCTATATGTACATGTCCGAATTCAGACAGAATTTAGCAAAATTTTCATAGGAAAAAAGAAGTTTTATCCCTTTCATATCATACATAATCATTTGTAAAGTCATCTGAGCAAACCTAACCATTATTCACTCTGGTGTGGCATTTATTTCCTATTAAATTTGTAAATTATGTTATTTTCTAGAAATGTTGTCAGTTATTTGAATCAACTGGTGTAGTTACGTTAACTTCATTTTGCAGGAAGTGCAACACCATCTGATTGACATTTTACACCCATCTGAAGGTATATTCTCTGAGGAAACATTTATCTTACAAGAGCGTTATATGACATTTAGTTTATGCTTATTTTCTTTTGCTACATTTCTTTTTTTCTTACCATTAAGATGTTTATCATGCACTGTCTTTTCAGATTACAGCGTTGGACAATTTTTTGAAGATGCAAGGCAAGTCACACAAAATATTCTCAGGAATAACCGTGTGCCTATTGTGGCTGGTGGGACTGGATTGTACTTACGATGGTAAGTTATCTTTACACTTGACTCCGTGATGAGCCAAGATGTAGAACTAGTGTTTCCCTGTTTTCTAATACATATCTCAAACTTTTCAATTTATGAAATCCCTCAGATGCGGCCAGGACAACATTTTGTCCTGATTAGCTAATTATTCAGTGCATTATTATCAAAAAAAGTGAAAAGAAAGACTCAAGAATACATATCCCAATAATATGATTTATTGTGTTAAGACTTTTTAATGTGTAATATCAACATTTTTTTCATAAAAGTTTGAGTTCATTATGAATATAGGTATATCCTTTTAATTACATACACTCATTTAATTCTACACGCATGTATATATACAAAGGATAAGCATATGATTCATTTAAGCCATATTTCTCCAATCTCTCCCCTTATATTATCATGGAATCAAAGCCACTCCTACTTTGTGTTGGTTTCCTTATAAATGTCTGCCTTGTGGGTCATTAAAAAATGTCTAGTCTTGCAAATTTCACGCACCAGATGTTCATTCTTGGGTATGAGGGGTGTGAAGTGTGTGAATATCCCACGTTGACTAGGAACAAGTGCCTAATAAGCCTCGTAAGACTTGAGCAATCTTTCTCCTCTTAAGGTGCCTTTTGGGGTAGAGTTAATCCTAGCTTTATCATGGTATCAACCCCACTCCTAGTTTAATATCTGCCCTCCCAAATATAGGGCAGATATGTCTAGCCGTGTGAGTTAGGGAAAATGTCCGGTCCAACAAACTTTTCTCACCAAATATTCATTTTTAAGTGTGGGAGTATGTATTAATACTCCATATATACTAGGAATAAGAGCCTAATCAGTCTTATAAGACTTAGTTTTATTATGGTCTCTTCTTAAGTGAGAAGATTTTTTTTAATTTTTGATTAAGCAAATTTGTTCCTAAATAAGAAGACCTTTTTAGTTACTGATTTGATGGTTTGCTTTTCAAGTGAGAAGTGTGTTGTTGATTCAGTGAATATTTTTCCCAGTGAGAAAGGTTTTATGTTGGTTTATTTTTTGTTTGTAACAAGCTTGAGCATTAATGCTCTAAATTGAGGAGGTGTATTAGAATATTTATAAGATTCATTATAATCACCCTTGATTTACCATAATCTAAACGGACTGGTCTCTGATATTATTATGTAAATCAAGAGATTTTATTACTTAATATACACATCATTCTTCCTTACATAAAATGCTTCATTATGAGGGTGAGCCTTGGAGCAACTGCTAAAGTTGCTCCTTTGTGACAAGGTCACAGGTTCAAGCCACGGAAACAACCTCTTTCTAAAACTATAAAGGGAAGACTGCGTATATTATGACCCTTCCCAAACCCCTGCAAAGCTGGGAGCCTTGTGCATTGGGAACGTTTGACTTTGACTTTGACTTTGACTTTATATAATGCTTCATTACAATGTGAGAGACACAATAGCAATAAGAAACATGTAGCCTTTTGGTTTTTGTGTTCGTAGATGTGTACTTTTATGTCAAATCATGCAAATCTTGTGTCAATCTTTCTCTCCTCAAATTTCTTTATATTTATATTCTAATATTGTATGAGTTTTATTATGTATATGAATGATGTCACTTATGTCAATGATGTGTTTCTAATTTGAGTTAGATGCATTCGAATGAGTTTGACATTCCTAGTTTATTTGCTCATGTATGTACTTTTGCGATTAAGTTCACAGCAATCTTATCTCATCTACTGTGTTAACATGTTCAAAACGCAGGATAAGCAGTTGTTTAATATTCTAGCAAGGACATGAGCTGTTGTTTAGTATCCTTGACTCCTTGCTCTGCCACCTGCCTATAAGCCCATATGTCTATAGATCCCTGGGAGACCAATTCTTTTTTAGCTTGAATGAGACCTTTGCTCGTCTCATGAGGGCAACTTCATGACCCACTATTTCAGATTCCACATATAATCAATTTACCCTTCTTTCAAAGTCCTCCAGCTGCGATACTGATGGAGGTTGTGGCTCTAGTGGTTGGGCTTACGGTGATGTTACTAGTACTGTGGTAAAGGGAGTGGCTGTCTCCTTCCATAATCAATTAGGTATATTGAGACATTTATTATGCAATTCATGATCGTCCTGCTTGGGCTGCCAACATTGCACATTGAGATTGATGGTCATTTCATTCATAAAAAGTCAGTGAAAGGAGAACTTGTGACTGATTTTGTTAGTTAAGTTATCAACTAGCTAATTTGTTTACCAAGTCTTTTAAAGGCACTCAAGAGAATATATCTGTGACAAACTTGGTGCATATGACATCTATCCAGCAATTAAGGGGGAGTGTTATGAATGTAGGGATATTCTTGTAATTATATGCTTGTAATCCTATTAAGTCTACTGAGATATATATACCCACACACACACACGGGCTAGGCATATGATTAGTGTAAAAGAGAAGAGGAAACAGAATGACTTATCATTGATTAAGATTTAGCCATTTACTTTTAATAGTAGGCAGTAAAGATAATCTTATTATTTGCTTTCTATATAGGATCCCTAATATAGTTGTTCTAAATCTCCAAAATGGGCCCTTAAGTTGGAGCACAATTACCTAAACTTGTTACAAATTCTCTTTACCCTAAATCCATAATTCTCTCAATGTATGTAGCGTTGGAACATTCAGCATAAGACCTTTAGAAACTTCTAAAATACTATTCTTTACCTCTGGAAGAGTTTCATTTTGACACCACACTTGAAACATCATGCAACTTTTCACTCCCAGAAGAATTCTGGCGGAACACTTTCTTGAACTACCACTTGTGAAGTCGATTATAGGGAAGAGGACAACTGCAGTTGAGCTCTCCAACATTCAAGAATGAAGTTAAATCTCTAAATCGATAATTTCTCCCCATCAACTTAAAATAAAAATCTGCAGAAGTGACCTTAAATGAAATCTTAAATAGGATCAACAAAGAAAAAGTCTTTGGGACAAGATGAAGAATATCAATAGTAGCATACTCCATGAACAGTATCACGTGGCTACTGCTTACAATCCATGTCATAAACTGTTTCTTGCTTTTTTGGAGCTCACATTGAAAATAGAATGACTTATTATACTGTTCACCACCACATCAACACTTGTCATGTCACAAAGTAATCTTTCCTTTTGTTGTTTTAGGAATTTTCTGGCTCATATTATGTTAAAAAAAAATAGAATGACTTATTATTGATTAGTTTTTAGTCTATTTACTTCCTATATAGGATCCATAACACAATTATACGAAATCTCTAACAATTAGCTTAAGCTGTATTCTGCATTCTCTCCCTTTACATTAACAGAGTAGAAAGCCATGCTAATGCTATTATCTTGGGTAGCTTTTTATTTTCATATGTTGTAATTCTATAGTTATACAGGTTTTCCTAAGTTTATAAGCAAACAGCTCACAAGATCTTTCCTTTTTGAAAGAAGATTTATCATCAGAATTTTCTTCAAAGTTATCTCATCTCTGTTCATATCAACTACCATCTCTTGAAACTTGTTTCCTTGTTGACATTATACACTTAAATCTAGTGATAAGAAATGGAATGATATCCAACATAGCATATTTGGAACTTAAGGAGCACCCCTTGGCCATGTATATCGACTACTATTGGCTTTTAGGCTCATTTTTCTTTGCTCAGTATTGAAACAAGATTACGATGAGGCAGTTAGTAGAGAGATATCAGGTTGTAAATTACTGGAAACACCTTAAATGCTGTTAATATTCTGAAGTGAGGTGAAACTAATGTAGCAAATGCATATAAGTATTTTGCATGGAATTTGCAGGTTCATATATGGGAAGCCAGATGTTCCAAAAGCATCACTGGAGATTGCTTCTGAAGTATACTCTGAGCTTTCAGAATTTCAGAAGAATCAAGATTGGGATGCAGCAGTGCAGTTAGTTGTAAAAGCAGGCGATCCCAAGGCTGAACTATTGGCTGCCAATGATTGGTACCGTTTGCGGCGCAGCCTTGAGATAATCAAGGTTAACTGGTGATTTTTTAGCTATACTGATGTGATATTGAGAGTTATTTTCTCTTAACACCTGCTGAGACACTTGTGTACTGGAATACAATAACTGCTCTGTGTTAGGTTATTTTCCTTTGAAGACTTGTTTTTTTCTCATTCTCATTATTTGTGTATTGGTTATGGGATTTAGTTATTTGTCAAGAATGGAGAATTATATGAAAGAAGCATGAGTTGCATGAGCTATAATCATTTCATATATCTATTTCTTTTGACATGACAGGCTAGTGGATCTCCACCGTCTGCTTTTCAAGTTCCATATGATTCGTTCAAAGAACCATTCAGCACAGATTCCAGATACAGGTCCTACAGTGTGAATACATATCAAGATGCAAATGAGTCAGTCGAATCAAAGGATTTGGACTATGAGTTCCTTTGCTTTTTCCTCTCAAGCCGTAGAATAGATCTGTATAGATCAATTGATTTTCGGTGTGAGGAAATGCTATCAGGTGGATTACAACTTGTCCTATGTGGTATATAGTTATATATCTCCTGGTGATATCAAATTCTCTCATTTTGGTTGATTGGGAGAAATATTACCTTTATCATTCATTAGATGAATATTTGTTAAATTGTTATATCTTTTTAGAAATCTATTTGTTCTAGAGATTTACGCTATTTAGGATTTAAATTTGTTGAAGATATATAAAATTTGTAAGATATAGCAGACATGATTGGCTGTACATATCCTGTAGCATTGTCCTTCGGGCTGGCAAGCTTGTTGTCAATAGTTTCCCTTGGTCATCTATGTTACTGTTTACTTTAACCGCCAGTCTTGCTTGATGAACTTTTTATTTGAAAAGCTAATTTTAGTAAAGGTAAAAAGAGATTCTTATACTAAGCTGCAGGGTTTCCTTCCTCATTTTGGATTATTTTAGTATTAGAAACTATTTATTATCTCTGTGGATCCATCTTAATTATATCTCCTATAGCTTTTTCCTTTTCCTTTTACTGTGTTTTCCCCATATGCTAGTGGAAATATAGGTTAGAATTGTGGGGAATGATAATTTTCTGGTCTTAATTTGATAAGTTTCTTGAATAAGGCATCAATCTTGAGTTACAATTTTGGTGCATGTGGTTTCGTTATCCAACTCTGAATTATACTTTTTTTTTTAACTTTGTTTTATTTGTAGGAAGTGATGGGATTTTGTCCGAGGCAAAGTGGCTTCTTGACTCCGGTCTTTTTCCAAATTCCAATTCTGCAACCCGAGCAATTGGTTATAGACAAGTATGTAACTTACATATGCTCACAATGAATTCCATGATGATATGCTGTTTATAGTGTTTCTGTCTGTCTCGTCTTTTGCATGGTAGCTTGGATCTACTTGCTTCAACTTATCAACAAGCTAGCTTCATTACCTTTTGGATCTTTATGCAACTACCTAGATAGCTTTAAGTTAGATTAATATACCTTGTTAGATTAATTGTCAAAAATTCTATTTAAATGGATAATAATGTTGGCATTGCTCTCACAATTTCTATGATTTTATACGATTGTCATTTGTCTGAAGTCCTTACATGTTCAGTTATGTTTATAACAGAAAGGTTTCTTCTATATGGTTTCAGACTATGGAGTATCTTTTAAATTGTAGGCAAGACGGTGGCATGAGTTCTGCTGGAGATTTTTATGCCTTCCTATCTGAATTCCAGAAGGCATCTAGGTATTTCTGCTTTGCAACGGATAGAGATGTCATATTCCCCAAATATCTTTATTTGTACTGTAATAGAACTGCAAGTTTCCTTGTTTATTTTTTAACTGGAAATTGCTAATGAGGAAAATAGTGAAACCTTTATTTGTCATTCAACAGATTAAAATACCAAAGAAGGGTAATGTAAATACTTTGGGTAGTATATGCTTTCTTATGTTACATGGAAATGGGTGCCGCTTTTAATAAACTTTCCATTGTACTTTGAGTATATGATGATGTTATAACCATCATCATATTTGAATTACTGGACATACAGAATTGAATCCCCTGGCATATGAGGAGTTTGGTATTGGGAAGTTTGAATGGCATCTCTTTACAACTTTATTTTTTATCTTGACTGGGTGATGGCAGGTTTTGATCACAATCTTCTGATGGTATTAATATAGAGTTGGTTTTTATATATGGCTGTTTTCTAACAGTTTCTCAAGCCCTTCTATATTTTGTTTGCAGAAACTTTGCAAAAAGGCAAATGACGTGGTTCCGCAATGAGCACATCTATCACTGGATTGATGCTTCTAAACCACTGGTATATTTTGCTGTGATTCTTTATTTAAAACTGCATATGAGTGGTTATGCTAGTCTTTACCAAATGCATGTCTCTTGCGATTTTCTATTTTGGTTTTTCATAAGGGGGATATTGATGATTCTCTATAAAATAGTTCATAAAAATTACAAAATAGTCCATCAATATATTGTGCTATATGGTTTTTATTTTTACATCAAC
>JAOQMM010000173.1:28949606-28964127 GCA_027563515.1 Erythroxylum platyclados
TAAATTGGAAGCGCAAGCATTAGGAAAATTACCTTCCCAAACTATGGTGAACCCTGAGGAGAATGTGAGTGCAATAACTTTAAAAAGAGTTAAGGAAATTCAAGCTGGATCTACCTTACCAATCAAGATAGAAAAGCATGACGAAAGAGAGAAAGAAGATGAACCTTCAACTCAAGAATCAATAAAGGTAAAAGATGATTTATCTTTATTGACATCAACTAATGTACGTGTACCTACTTTCTCTAGTAAGTTAGCTTAATCAAAAGAAGAGGAGCATGAAAGAAAGATCCTAGAAACCTTTAAAAAGGTGGAAATCAACATACCACTTCTAAAAGTCATCCAGCAAATTCGGAAATAGCAAAGTTTTTGAAAGAACAATGCATGAATAAAAGGAAGTTGAAGGATAAGGAGAGAATAATTTTGGGTAAGAATGTATCAGCTATGATAAATAGAAATTTACCAAAAAATGTAAAGATCTAGATATATTTACACTTCTATATGTTATTAGTGATAAGAAAATTGAACATGTCATGCTAGAGTTAGATACATCTATTAATGTCATGACATACTCAATTTATCGAGCTTTAAATTTGAATTATTTGTAAGAAACTAATGTGATTACTTAGCTAGTTAATCGTTCTTATATGTGTCATATTGGTGCTATAAAAAATGTTTTAGTCCAAGTTAACCGTTTGGTATTTCAAAAAGACTTTTACATCTTGAAAATGGATGGAGATAGTGTTGATCATTCAACTTTGATTTTGTTAGGAAGATTGTTTATGAAGACAACCAAGACAAAAATCAATGCGGATGAGGGTACTCTTTTCGTTGAGTTTGATGGAGAGATATTAAAGGTCAAAATTTTTGAAGCAATGAAGTACTCTAATGATTTTCAATTCGTTTACCATATGGGATATTATGGATTCATTTGTGCATGATATTTTTAAAGAAGAAAGTGTTGATGATGAGTTAGAGTTTAATACTAAACCAAAAGTGAACGAGCAAGTTGATGAAACTTGTGAAGTTATTTATTATCAGTGATACTAATAAAGTGAAAAACTTTAAATGTTGTACTTAATATAACTCATAACAAAATGTTATCTTCTATTTTACAGGGTTTGAAGATAGAATTGAAAGCCTTACCTAAACACCTAAATTATTTTTATTTAGGTGAAGGAGAGTCATTACCTATGATCATATAAAAAAGGTTGACTACAGGGCACGAGGAAAACCTAGTAGCACTACTTAAGGAGTACAAAACTGCAATTGGTTGGACTTTAGTGGACATAAAAGGCATTAGCCCAATAATTTGCATTCACATGATTCTTTTAGAAAAGAATGTTAAGCTAATAAGGAAACCCCAAAGAAGACTCAATCCAACAATGAAAGATGTAGTAATGAAAGAGGTTATAAACCTTTTAGATGCAAGTATAATCTATCCAATCTCAGATAATGAATGGGTGAGCCCAGTGCATGTTGTGCCTAAGAAAATTGGTATGATAATAATACGAAACCAAATTGACGAGTTGGTACCAATAAGGGTATATAATAGGCAACGAATGTTCATAGACTTTAGAAAGCTAAACTTAGCCACTAGAAAGGACCATTTCCTATTACCTTTTGTAGATCAAATGTTAGAAAGACTTTAAGGTAAATCACATTTTTGCTTTTAGATGGTTTTTTAAGTTACTATCAAACAGCAATTGCTTAAGAAGATCAAGAAAAAACTATCTTTACATGTCCTTTTGGAACGTATACCTTTAGGCAAATGCCCTTCAGTCTTTGTAATGCTCTAGGTACCTTTCAAAGATGCATAATGAGTATATTTTCTAAGTATATAGAGAATTGAATTGAAGTATTCATATATGATTTTACTGTTTATGGAGATTCATTTAATGATTGCTTAAATCATTTATCCAGGGTTCTCAAAAGATACATTGACATGAATTTGGAGTTGAATTGTGAAAAATGTCATTTTATGGTTGATCAAGGCATTATTTTGGGACATGTGATTTCATCTAGAGGCATAGAAGTTGATAAAGCAAAAGTGGATTTAATTGTGAACTTGCCTTACCCTACAGATGTTAGGGAAAATCGATCTTTTCCTGGACATGCAGGATTTTATTTCATGTTTATTAAAGATTTTTCCAACATTGCAATACCATTATCAAAGTTGTTAGAAAAAGATGTTTCATTTGAATCTACAAAAGGATTGTAAGAAAGCCTTTGACAAACTCAAGACATTATTGACAAGTACGTCTATTATTTAACCACTAAATTGGGATCTACCGTTCGAGATCACGTGCAATGCTAGTAATTATATAGTGAGAGTTATTTTAGGCCAAAGGATTGGGAAACAAAGTCATGTTATCTATTATGCTTCAAGAACATCAGATGTTGCATAGTGTAATTATTCTACAATTGAGAAGGAGCTTTTAGCAATTGTTCTTACTTTAGAAAAATTTAGATCTTGACTTTGAAGTTATTGTTTATTCTGACCAAGTAGCATTGAAATACCTTTTGGCAAATAAGGAATCAAAATTGAGGTTAATATGATGGATTTTGCTACTTCAAGAGTTTGATTTGACAATAAGGGATCAAAAGGGAGCAAAAAATTCAACAGTAGACCATTTGAGTAGGTTGTTAAGAGATGAAGATATTTTAACTATTTTTGAAACTTTTCCTAATGATCAATTGTTCCAAATGAAAGGTATGATTACATGATAGACAAACCTTGTTAATTATTTAATTATTGGAACTTTAACTAATTATGTTAGTAAGTTTAGGAAGGAAAAGATAAGGAATTAGGCAAAAATATTATGTTTAGGATGAACCATATTTATGGAAGTTTTATTCTGATCAAATTATTAAGCATTTTGTGCCAAAAGATTAAAATTGTTTTGTCTTAGCTTTTTGTCACAATTATATACGTGGTGGTCACTTTGGCCCCAAATGAACTGCTAGAAAAATTTTGGAGAATGGATTGTATTAGGAGACGTTGTTTAGAGATGCTTATGTGTTTTGTAAAAGTTGTGACAAATGTCAAAAGACAAGGACATTATCTCATAGAAATGAAATGCCTCAAACCCGCAATTCTTATAATTGAGATATTTGATATATGTGGTATTGATTTTATGGGCTCGTTTCCTTCATCTCATGGTTTTTCTTATATATTTTTAGTTGTTGATTATGTTTCGAGGGGTGGTAGCAAAAGTCACCAAGACTAATGATTCTATAGCTAGTGTACGCTTTATAAAGTCTAATATTTTCAATAAATTTAAAGTTCCACGGGCCAGTATTAGTGATCAAAGAACCCATTTTTGCAATAGAAAAGTGACAATGATGTTTAAAAAGCATGGAGAGCATCATCAAGTAGCTACCACATATCATTAACAAACGAATGAACAAGTAGAAGAATCAAAACTGTGAATCCTAATCAAAAGGATTAAAGTTTAAATCTAGATAATACTTTTTGGATGTATCGTTCAGTTTACAAAATAATAATAGGAATGTCTTCTTATTAATTAGGTTTTAGTAAAGCTTGTCCTTTACTGGTGAAAATTGAACATAAAGCTTATTGGGCGGTGCAACGTTGTAATATAGATTTGATAAAAGCTGATGAGGAAAGAAAATTACAATTGTAAGAGCTTGAGGAACTAAAGTTGGATGCGTACAAAAATTCAAGATTCTACAAAGAAATTCTTTTTTCATGACAATATGATCTTTATGAGGCAATTTGAGGTGGAACAAAAAGTGTTATTATATAATTCTTGAGTAATATATTTTCTCATGGTGCAGTAGACATAAAAAGTTTAGATATTGAGAAATTTTTAAGGTGAACAGACATAGATTGAAACTATTTCATGGTGAGATGACGCTAGTGTGGTGAATATTGATTTGGAACTTTCCAAATAGGTAGAAGTTTGACAAGAAAAAGCTTCGTTGAGTATAACGATGTTAAATAATTGTGCTTTTTGGAAGGCAAAAAAATATAATAGTTTTAATTAGTTTTGTTTTAGTTATATATGATTTTCATTTGCTCGTTTTTTGAGAACTTAGTTTATTGACTTAAGGGGGCATCATACTAAATTTCATAAGGCGTAATCACGCCTTATAAGATTTAATATTCTCGAATTTTGAGTCTTCGATTCATAAGAAGTGATCGCGCCTTATGTAATTCAGTTGTTAAGATCAAAGACTCAAAATTACAAAATATTACATTTTATAAGGCAAGATCATTCCTTATGCGATTTAACTTTCTGAAATGGAACCCTTAACATTCCATAACACTATCATTCATACGGCGTGATCATGTTTTATACATGTTAGTAGCATGTTTGGTTTTAAAGAAAATTGTAAAATTTTAAAATAAAAAATAATAATCATAATCATAAAAAATAATAATTAATAAAAAATAAATAAAAATATATATTAAAAAAACCTAACTTGTTTTGTTTCTTTTTCAACAGATAGCCCCACATTCAACACCTAACTCCAATCGCACACAACACACAAACAATAGCGTCTGACACCAATACCACTAGGCATCCAATGCACAAGACACAAGCAAGCCCCACCAAGTAGCGACACATTCAACGTCCCGCAACAACCCCACCAAGCAGCTCCAACCCCACCAAGCAGCTCCAACTTCAGCAGCATCCCACATTCAACACACCAGCAACACATAATACTCCTAGCTCCAGCAACACACTAAGCTTCACAGACGTCCAATGTGCTATGCCCATTGCGCCAGTTGAATCATCCTAGACCCACCACAACCCTTAATCACCAACACCCACTTGTATTGTATTAATGTCCTATTTATTTTACTTAATTTTTATTAATTTCTTTTAGTTGCTTTCATTTTAGTTTTAATTTTAGTTATCATTAGGTTATTTTAATCATTTTTCGAATTAGTTTTCTGTTTATAATTGTCATCATTATGGGACGTTCCAAAGATACTACTAGGACAGTAGCACAAGAAAAATCTACGGTGAATCCAACCGCATAACATTAATCCGTTATAGGACCTAGAACCAGTACCAATAGGAAACATGCTTAGACAGTGAAAAATACCTCTATCTTGCCTCTAACTAAATCGAACTTGTGCGATTGTCCCAATTTCAACTGTAAAGAAAGAAAACAACGATACACTACTCTCAAAACTTGACAAATTAATGCAGGTAAGTATGTGCATTACCTATCTTTAAAGGACTTGTATATCAAAGAAAATTTGATGATTTGCTTACTGACATAAGTAGGAGATATTTTGTGCTGATTCAATATCCAGTATTTATTGAATTAACTAGGGGGTTTTAATACCTTCAAATTTGAGAAACCAAATAATTTTACTTTAAGTAGTCCCCATGTAATTTGTGTTTGATGAGACAAACAAAATGAAATCCTTAGTTAAAATATATTGTACATGTTGAGAACATGATTGTTGCCTTTTATTATTTAAGAATAATGCCAAAATTATGTTTATTATAATGCTTATTGAGTAATTAAAGGCCCCCATGACCTGGATATATTTTATTTAAAATTAATGAGTCCTACTTAGCTAAATTTGTATGATTTGGATGAGTGACTTGTAATTATATGAATTTAAAGGTAACGTTAGGAATAGTATACAATATATGTTTTGATAATAGTTATCACCTAATGGATTTAGGAGTCAAATGAGATGTAATTGATAAGGAAGTTATCTACTTAATTTAAGCTTAGTTAGTTTTTTAAGTAACTTAAGATCAACTAAATTTAAATAGAATCCTAGTCCACTAGAAAGATTACAGTAATCTTTCATAATAGTAGTGAAGGTTATTATTTCGAATAAAATAATGACAGTAACTAAATATATGATTAAAGTGTTAGTCTTATTTAGTAATCATGACATATAACCTATTACTTGCTTTCTTACATTAAAATTTTATTCTGAGTAGAAATCAACTATGATTAGTATAGTTGATACTAAATTATCAGTGAACCAAATTTTTTGGACATAAGATTGGGTTTGAAAAAAGTTTTCAAAGTTATAAAGGAAAATTTTGTGCCCATTATATAATTTTGTTATAATCCCTACTGAGGATTTGGTGACAAAATTTTATAAATATGTCAATATCATATAGATAACAAAATGTGATGACATTTTGAGTTGATTAATATCTCATAAACTTTAATGACAACATGTAATATGAATGTCAACATTGAAATATCATAATACAAATAGTTACACGAAGTAAAGTTGAAAGGTATAGTACTTCAATGAAATTGTTTCATTCAATTTAGCCTACTAAAAACATAAGTAAGGACTACGTTTGAAGGCATTAGCTATAGTATGATCATAATTTTCATTAGAAGAGAAAATAATTGCTTGGCTTTTCTTGCCAATTCATAATATGATAGAGACCATATATATCTGTGTGTGTGTGTGTGTGTACGCGAGTGCACCTGTGTTCTTGCCAATATATAATATGATAAAGAACACACACACACACATGTCTATGCTTTTGAGTATTTGATATTGCAATTTAGATTCGACATTATTAAAATATTGTAGGCATAGTAAGAAACAAAATGTTAAGTAAAAGTAGTTGATCCAAATTTATATAAATAATTTACATGCGTTGGATCAAAGGAGACTTATGTTTAACATAAGTTGCAAGAATAAAAAGTTAGATAACTGAAACTATTCTTTATGTCATATTGGTTAAATCAACATAATGAGAATCTTAAAATTACATACAAAAATACATGTATCCTTTTGATTATGAATCGTATAAAACTTGTGAAACTTATTAAGATGAAAAATAATCAAATCAATCATTAGTGAAAGGATGGTGATGATATTAAATTGTTAAATCTTATACATAGGATGTATAGACTGTAATAATAATTTATAAAAGGATAATACTTGTAGTTCATTAAATTTACTAGTGACTTTATATGAAATAGTCATATATGAATGAAATATTAATTTAAATTTTTAAAAATATCAAATTATTTAAATCAAAGTAGAAATTTAAGCATTGAAAATGTCAAAATACCTCGAAGAGATCGATGTGGTGAGATATAAAATTTTTGCTTATCTATAGGGAATGAGATTCTTTAGCGAATATCTTCACAACTAAATTATATAATTATATAGATTTTTGTAAGGAGAAAAACACAATATCAGATATTGTGTGATGCAATATTTATTTTTTATAGTTATGCTTAGTACTAGAATTTACTTACGAATTTTCAATTAAATCAATTAGCAAGATTTCATATTAAATATAAAATGGTAGAGCTTGGAAATGGTCAAAGTTAATGATTTTAGGATATGATGCTTAGTTGAAATATATATTATCCAATAAGTTTAAATCTAAACTAGATAATAAAAAGTTGTAAGACATTTAAAAGGTTGGATATAATTTTATAGACTCATTGAACAAACTGTTTATCCTAATGAATACTTGTACGAAAATGTTCTGAAGAAAAATAGTAAGAGTAAGATGAAATTTGAAAAGTTCAAATCTCATAAAAATACATGAAATTAGAACTATTGTCTTTTTTGATACATTTGATGCATAGTTGAAAGGCTACAAAATGTTGAAAGATTCATTTTCGTAATTAATTCAATAAGTTTGTTTTAGAGATGATTATGAATTTATTATGTTTATAAAAAGTAAGTGGGTATATATGTACTCTTTTGCAGGAATGCTAGAGACATATTGCTCATAGAAAATAATAATTTATATTTTCAATTGTTAAATATATGATTGTCGAAGAACAACTCTTATTGAATATGAAAAAAATAACAATTTAGTTATGAGAATTAAATCTATTTGTTTACTTATTTTAAGCCAAGTACATAGATAATGTACTAAAGGTATTTAGTATCTGAAATATTAGATACTTGTGAAGCATTAAAGATATCCATTGTTCTATATATAAGTTCATATTTAAGTTCAAGCTTATAAGAATATTAACATTAGAAGTAAATCCTAGTTAAAGTATATTTTACTTAAAAAATATTATTTTGAGATTGGAAAGGTTTCAATGTAGCATTAATTGTTATTCAAATTATTATACATTTTTCATTTAGTATAAATGATTATTCAAATCATGAGTTCTTTAATAAACTTGATATTTCCTTCCAATGCTCAAGTCAGTAACGTACTATAGAACATAATAGTTAGCGAGCATGCAAAAGGAGCTAAGATCTTTCTAAAGATCCTCGTACGTACTTAGGTAATTTTTTTAATTATGATGATATTTGAGAAAAAATTGTAAGATTTAAAATAGTACTTATTATAGAGAATCTTGTAGAATTCTCTCATTAAACCATTATCGTAGTGTCGCAACAGTAACATGATCATTATATGGTGATATGGTATAAGATAATTAAAGATTGACTTAGTGTAAGTAGGAGATTGTTGATTTATACCTTGATTGGTTATAGTTTAGCAACATAATTATTTAAAAACATTATTTATCTTGTTCATATTTAGATAGACATAATTAATTATATAAGATAAATTTACATAACAAATGAAATTATGATGAGATCATTATTATGAAATTTATATTGTATTTATGTATTATCACTAAATTATTCCTAGTCATTATTTTATCAAGATTGAACATTAAAAGAATATAAAAAGGCCAGAACAATTTATGTCTTTTCACTTATAAAAGAAGGAGTCAATCTCATAGACTAAAGTATGGAGATAGTTAAACAAACATGGGGTGCTTGTTTGATAACAAGTTCACTAAAATTACCCTATATGAGAAGTTCATTTGGAATATTGCTTGTATATCAATAAAAATTATCATTATGATGATTGTATAAGTGATCATTTGACTTGAGATCTCCAAAGTATCTTATATAGTAATTACTATATTTTGACACTACATTACTTATGATCTATTATTATATTCAAACGTAGCTCAATCGACAGTCATTAGATATAACATGAATTATATGTAAATAGTTGAGTTATCAATATAGGATTCATAACCTTAAAGTTATTAGGAAGAATGTTTCATTGTTTTTAATTAATATTGATTCGAGAAATCCATGGTCGAGGTGGAATGACATTTTAAAAATAGTTTTTCAAATATTATTAATTGAATTAATTACTAATGTTAGAGAATTAATATGATTTGATTCAAATATAATAGACATTAATTTCATGATCTACGTCTAATTAAAATCTTAGATGGTGAAAAGCTTAAATTATACAAAAAAATCATATACGAAATGGTTAAGTAATACCACTTTGATATTCTTAAATATTTAGGTTGCCATAATATTAAACACCAATCTTGATTTTATAAATGTTTTAATAAGATAATTAAAGGTAAATTAAAGGAGTTTAATTTGTTTAACCATAAATATATTTTAGGGTTATAATTTTTATTCATTGCTAATATATTTGAAAACCTAATGGGTCACATACAAAACAAAGGGATGAATAGAATCAAAAGTTTTTTAATCAAGTTGGACTTTATTATAAAATTTGAGAAACTTTATAATTAAATATGATATATTTAATAAACAAGGATTAATATGAAATATTGAATCTTATTTAGGCCTAATTGGTGTTTAATTAAAATTAATTATAGTCCTAATTAAAATTTAATTAAAATTAAAATTTTATTTCAATTAAATTACTAAAAGGTCGATGTCATATTATAAATAAGCTTAAGTTCTAAAAAATCTAACATTTCTTGCCTAATTCTCTCTATAACAATTGTAAAATTTTCTTAATACTTTCTGTAGATACTATTAAAGGTTAGACACTTGTGTCACTATGATAGTTTACGAATTGTTATTCATGCTTTATTATATTTATATGTTAATCATGTTATAAAATTTTAAGTGATTTTGTCTTTTGAGAAATTAAAGGAAAAAGTTTTGTTCTTATTCTACTATGCCTACCCCAACTTTCCAATAAATCTCCCTTATTAATTAAAATTTTTTAAAAAGATGATTCAAATTAAAAATCCTGAAAATTTTATGAAGAAATTTAAACAATAAAAAAGTATATATTTATTATTATGCCAATTAATTTTAAGCAAAATGTTTGATTAATCCACTCTCATATTTTGAAGATTTAATTATATATATATATATATATAAACTATTTTAGTGTCAAAGGGATGCTACGAATACAAGTTGACACTATGAATACAAGTGGTTTATACCGGTTTCTTCTTGTTATGATTAGTAACAACTTAAAAAACATATATGGAAAAAATACACAAATTTGAAGTGAAAAGATCAACTATATTAGGTTTTAATCCTTAAATTGAAGGCAATCCTCATTCTTTCTTTCTTTCCTTTTAGCTCTTTTTTCAATTAAAATTATTTGATCAAATCCGTTATGACGAAATGTGAGAAAAACAAGTTGAAAAAATCTGTTGAGATTACTTATAATACAACACAAAAATAATTTGTAAAATAGCAGGTTTGCTGTTGTTAAATTATTATTGCTTTTCTAATAACACTTACTATAAATATAGTTAAATATTCATAACCTATACTTATGTATTTACTCGAGTACGACATATAATCATGAGCGAAGATTTTCATGATAGTTTATTTTAACATTTGCAAAACTAATATACAAATCCATCCAATTTCTGTAAGATTACAAATCGTAAAGAGATCAAAGGAGGCTTGTATCCTTTATTAACTTCCTGTATTTAGATCCTTTTTACAAGTATTCTTTTGGGTTAAAATATATTTACCTCTCCTGTGTTTTATCTCTTGATACATTATCCCCCTCTCTATTTTAAAAATAGAATTATTACCCTATTTGATTACCAGTTAAAAGAGCTTAAAATTCAAAAAGACTTTTTTATCCCTATATTATGATGACATCACTACAATTGTATGAGCTATATATTTTTGGACAAAAAAAAACCTTTTTAGACTTTTGTTAACTAAAATACATTAAGCCCTTATATTTTTTGCTTTATTTCATTATGCTCTCTATTTAAAAAATAAAAAATATTTTAAGCATAGATTACATTTTGACCGTTAATAAATAAAAATAGAAAAATTACTAAAATACTATTGTATTCACAATTGTACTTCATGATCGTTAATTTATAGAAAATTAAAAAAAATTTATTTATGAAACAAAATTAAAAAAAGGTAGTTTGGGCAGCTCGTAGTTTTTTTGGGTTATGAGGGTAGAATGGAGATAATAATAAAAAGTAATAAATAAAAAAGTCTTTTTGAATTTTAAACTCCTTTGACTGATAGTTAAATAGGATAATAAGTTCATTTTTAAAATAGAGGGAGCATAACGTACCAAAATGTAAAACACAGGGGGGTTAAATATATTTTTGCCTTTTTTTTACAACATTTCACTTAATATTCTTATTTTAGTATTGTAAGTTTTATAGTTTGATTTTCACATTTAAATTTCATGTCTATTCTTGCAAAGAATTCATAGTTTAATATCATTTCATTGAATATTTATATAATATAAAGAGCTAAGTCTAGTTTTCTTAACTTTTGATAAAGATGTAGATTTAAAAATAAATAAATTTCTAAAATTTTTAAATTAAAAATTTTAAACTAGTTTAGTTTAAGTGCTAACTTCATCTCACTTAACAACAAATCATGAAAAGAAAAAAGAGAGATGGTAATTGGAAGGGATAAAAGTAACGGAAGAAGAAAAGCAGCACTCTTAGTTTGTCCAATCCATTAAAGGAAGCAGTAGAAAACGTTAGAGCAATCCATCCAACTCACAACACATCATGCGATTCATGCCTAATTAGCCAGAGGCTACGAATGCAAATGTTTTATTTTGGTTTCTTCTTTTTATGATCTCCAATAATGTAAAATATATATATACACATACCAGGAAAACACATAAATTTGAATAAAAAGCTCACCAACATTAAATTTTTAACCTTCAATCTTCAATCTTTTTTATTTCTTTCCTTTTAGTTCTCCTTCTAGTTAGAAATATTTGATCGAATCAATTATAAAGAAATATGATAAAAGCAAGTAAAATAATTTCTGGAAATTACTTTTAATATAGTATGAAATTGTTAAGTTTTTAACGCTTACCCAACAAGTTGGATTTTCTTCACTGTACACATGTATTGATTGATAGAGTACAAAGAAAAGAAAAGGAAAGTAATAGAAAGCGTTCGGATTCTATCCGGTAGTAACCGTTAGAGCATTTGAAAGATCCCTCCAACTCATCACATGCCCAAAATCAAACATCCTTTTCATGTTACTGTTACTCATTGACTATGCCCATCCATTGATTAATACTAAAGACATTAACGTTGTTGTTATGTTTGAAACTGTAACATCGATACCTGCACCGGACACCTCCATAGTTGTTTCTTCTTTTATTACTTTTCTCTTTTTAGTACAATAATAATAGGGAGAGGCGCAGGTAAACAAACATGTGTGAGGTTCCGACCTCATCAGACCTCAAACCCGGCTCATTTTAAAGCATTGAAGCGTTGAGGCAATTGAGACACAAAATGATAAAATAAGGTAGAGAAGCTGAGAAAGCACTACTCTTACCTCACTCGTCTTAGATTACTTCGTAGAAAGGAGGAATCTTTTCCTTTTTTCTTTTTACGGTTCTCCCTTTTCTACTACGCGCTTGTTTTTTTTCTTCTTTCCTTTATTTGGTTTTCTGGTTTAAATGCCAACCTGAGAGAAGCAACAAGTGTGTGAAAGTTTCTTCCTGATCTTTTTGCTGGGATTTGTCACTGTTACTTGTCTTCTCTATCTTCTAATATACGGTTTCGTTTCAGTGATGTATGGGATTCAGTTTCTATCTCAATCCACTATTAGTGACTTGCTGGACATTGAGAGTTGAGACAAAAACGCACCTTTTGCGATCTCTGTTTAGTTTTATGAGTTTCGGCATCGTGGGAAGTGAAAAAAGCACATAGAGGAGGTATGAGGCTTCGGATCTTGCAATATGGTCTTTGTTTTGGAGAAACTTGAACTGGAAAATGAAAAGAAATGTCTGCTTGGTTTCTGGGAAAATAAAGGAAACGGAAGTGCTGTCCGTTTTGCCCCTTCCTCTTCTTCTTCTTTTTTTTTTTCAGTTATTTGTTGATAAGCATGTCTGAGTTATAACTCAAACTCAATTACTGGTTTAGTTAAAAGTGTGAATCTTTGACTTCTTAAGAGCACAGTTGGTTGATGAGAACACGGAGATGGAGAAAGGGACATGTTTTGTCTGTGAATTACGACTTCTTTTTCAAAAATCAGCCAACTGATCTGACTCTTTAAGATCATTCTCGGTAGCTTGAGTACCAATTTAAGAAATAGTAAAAAGTGCCTATTTCTATGAGTTTTATAAATTTCTTTCTTTTCAAAATTTCAATCTTAGCTAGAGTTTCATATATTTAGGATGCAACGGAGCTTTCGTTTTCTAATTACTGGTTGAATGCATTAGCTTTAACTTGAATCTGTGCCATGCAAGTAACAAGTTTTTCTGTCTGCATTTGTTTTACTTGTTACCCACTGTACTGTCCACACTCCTGCGCAGGAACTCAAATTTCTGCATAAATGGCGACTCTACGTGATATAGGAGTATCAGCAGCTATCAATATACTAACTGCATTTGGCTTCCTATTGCTTTTTGCCATCTTAAGAATTCAACCCGGCAATGACAGGGTGTACTTCCCAAAATGGTACATCAGGGGTTTGAGGACCAGCCCAGTGGGCGGTGGTGCATTTGTTGGCAAGTTTGTCAATTTAGACTTCAGGTCGTATATAAAGTTCCTAAACTGGATGCCTGCAGCGCTTAAAATGCCAGAACCTGAGTTGATTGACCACGCAGGATTGGACTCTGCTGTTTACTTGAGGATTTACTGGTTGGGGTATGTTCTAGTAGATTATTTGGCTGTATGATTTCTTATTCATGAATCGTGATTGTTTGTTTTGCTAATGACTTCACTTGTTCCAATAACTTGACAATAAGCTAACCGAACAGGGAAATGGAAACTTCTGTTCACATATTTGTTGCTCTGTGCTCTTTGGACTGAATCTACACCTCTTGTTTTTTGTTGAAGCACAGGCTTAAAATCTTTGTTCCTATTTCATTTTTGGCCTTCGCAATCCTGGTGCCAGTTAATTGGACTAATAACACCCTGGAGCGTTCCAATTTTACTTACAGTGATTTAGATAAGCTTTCCATATCAAATATCCCATTGGCTTCTAACAGGTACGCATAGCTTCCCAACTTTAAGCTCTTTTATGCCAAATAATTGTTGGTAAACTTGAAAATGAGAATTAAGGGACTGATGATTTCATTTCTGTATTTCTGTTGCAATTTTCAGTTTTTGTTTTTTGTGTTTAGTTTTTTATTTTCTTTTAAATAAAAATAAAAATCTAATTAGTTGTTAATGTCAATATAGTTATATTTTTATTTAAGTACATATTATATAAAACCTAAAAAAAATTATTTTTAATTAATATTTATTAACAAATTATTAATAAAATTATTTTATTTTATTAAAATAAATATTTTGAAAATTAATT
>JAOQMM010000173.1:28968468-28985496 GCA_027563515.1 Erythroxylum platyclados
ATTATCCCTTTTGTTGAAATAAGAATCAAGGACAAATTTTAACCTTATCATGTATGACTTCAAACTTAAGCTTCGTGATTTGTGATAAATGATTAATTGACTATATTTATATAACCATATTTAGTGTGTTTTGCTTGTTATTTGAGAGTTTTATAGTATTTTTGTTACTTATTTTTCTTCAAGTGTGTTTTTAGGTGATAATTGCCTTTATAGACCAAAATGAGAAGAATTTGGGGTAAATCAAGGCATAAAATGGAAGAATTGAAACAACTTTATATATACATGGTTGTGAAAAGGGACTGTGTAAGTTACTGTAAATGTGTGAAGCTTCGAAGATGCAATTTATGCCTGTGTGAAGATACACACCCATGTATGTAACATGCAAAATTGTATATTTAGCCTATGTAAAATTCTGATTTTGAGATAAACAGTCATTTATATTCCAAAAATCCTAGTTTTTGCTATAAAAGGATATTATGAAGGCTAGAGAAAGGGAGAAGCAATTGACGTTGGATTAGATACCAAAAAATGAAAGAAGTAGTTCTGAATAAAGGACGAGAAAACATGAAGATTACTTCAAAAGATCTGATAGTGAGCAACCGTTGATCTAAATTTCAAGAAGATTTCATTAGAGATAAAAGGAGGATATTAATTATGGATTTTTATTTCTAATTATTTTTCTGAATACTTTATGCTGGATTTGTTTTATATGTTTAGGAACTAATTTGTTTAGTTCCTAGGTGTAATGAACCCTAAGTCAAGATGGATACAGTGATATAGTCTTTTATTCAATGCAAGTTAATTGATTGATTTATTACAATTTAACTTTGCGTTTATATTCTTGAGCTAATATGTCAGAGATATTATTTCATTATTTGATTTTATTTGATTGAGATTGGATAATCCTTTCATTTGAATAGATCTACTATAGTGGGAAGGAGTTGCATGCAAACATAGAGATAGGTCAACGTAAATCCTATAGATTAGGGTCAAATCTAATAGTGAAATTCATGAATCAAGTAATGCAATCTTAGGGGTTTTAACTAGAAAAAGATTTCAGTTAATCAATCGAGAGTAAGTTATTAATAGCCATGAGAAAGATATTAACATAGGAATTTCCATAGTCCAATGATAAGTAATTTAATTGCTTGATAAAAAGGTTAATGTTTAAGATATCTTAGGAGGATTCATCACCTAGGAACTACTTGTTTGATATCATTTAATTGTAGTGTTTTCTTCATCCTAGTTCATTATTGTGTTAAACCTTTGTTTAGTTAGTTTTACATTAAATCCGTAACTTGATTCAATAGTTAGATAATATAAAAAGGGTTAATACTAGTACTTATAGTCCTCATGGGATTTACCCATACTTATTAGCGCTAGCTACAGCTACACCGTGCATTTACAATTAAAATTTATAAAATTAAAAGCACATCAAGTTTTTGGTGCCATTGTTGGAGATATAGTATTAGGAAAACCCAGCTTTTATTAATCTAGCCATTATTACTTATTTAATTTTTTAGTCTATTTATTCATATTATTAACTCTTTAGTTTTATCATTTTTTATAGATCTTGGGGTCCGTTTATGACCTAAGGTAATCTATTGAACTTAGTAGATTAAGATCTAGAGATTGAGAGAACAACTCATATAAATCTCCGCAAAGCACAACTCAGAAAGTTCTAGTTAGATTGGAAAATAGAGAAATTAGAAGATCAAATTAATATCGAAGAATTAAGAGCTACAGTAGACAAACTAACAACTATATTTGATTATGCTATAGAGAACTTAATAGGAGCAGAGTCCAACTTGTGAGACCAACTATTAACACCAACAATTAAGTATCATTTAGATTGTGCAATAGTTTGTTTAGTTTTATAGACTATGATATGAGGACCCCAATACATATATCTCAAGTTTTTTGGAGATTTGTGATTCCTTTAAAGTCAATGGTGCCAATGATGATGCAATAAGATTGAGATTATTTACATTTTCATTGAGAGGTAAGGTGAACCAATGATTAAATTCTCTACTTAAATCATCACTTACTACATGGGACCAAATAACAAAGAAGTTTCTTCTTAAGTACTTCATGCCAGTAAAGACTGCCAAACTGATGAATGACATCTCCTCTTACTCTCGGGCTGAATTAGAGACATTATATGGCACATACAAGAGATTCAAGGAGATGTTAAGGAAATTCCCACATCATAGTTTGCCATTATAGATACAAATTTAGACCTTCTATAATAGGCTAATCAAAATATGAGGCAGATGATAGATGTAGCAGCTAGGGGCACTTTGAATAATAAGACACTAAAAGCAGCCCATGACCTCATTGACATGACTATGAAAAACTATCAATGATGCCCTTTTTGATCAAGACTTAGTAAGCCAATGGGGCTATATAAAGTAGATACACTGGCATAATTGTTAAACTAAGTTTTACTTTAAGTAAAAATATTAATGGATTGACTATGAATACTTAGTTTCAAGTTATGCAGTAAGAGGTGTGTTGGCTAGGACATCTAGGTCAAGACTATCAAGCACTATAATTGGAACATATGGATTACACTAGGAATGCTCTTAGGACCTAGAATAATCCATATAACAATACATACAATCCTAGATGGAGGAATAACCCAATTTCTCTTGGGGACTTAAGGGCAGGTAAGGAACAATCTTCGAGCAGGATTTCAACAATATCCACCTCAGGCTAAAAAGTTAAATCTAGAAGACATGATGTTTATAATTTTTCAAGAGTCAGCTTTAAGACATTAAAGAACTAAGGCTTTTATACGTAACTTAGAAATTTAGGTCGATCAACTTGTCAAGTTGATTTTCAAAAGACCATAGGGGATTTTGCCTAGGACTACTGAGACAAATCCTAAAGAACATATGAAGGCTGTCACACTTTTGGAGCGAAAAGAAAGTGCAAGTTGATAACAAGATCCAAGGTGAGGAGGAGAATAGCAAAAAGAGTCAAGAGAAAGTTAAAGAAGTAGCACATCCTCCAAAAATTAATGAATTCTAGCCTACCATCCCATACCTTGCTAAGTTGAAGAAAGATCGTATGGCTGAGCAATTTGATAAATTCCTTAAACTTTTTAAGCAACTTCAAATCAACTTACCTTTAACTTTTTCGCTGACACAAAAGTATGCAAAATTCTTAAAGGAATTACTATATAAAAAGACGAAGCTGGAGGAGTTAGCTACTATGAAACTAAGTAAGGAATGCTCAACAATTATACAAAACAAATTACCCGAGAAGGTTAAAGATCCAACTAGTATTACTATCCCTTATTAAATTGGTAATTTGTTAGTAGAGAAGCCTTTAGTTGATTTAGGTAATTTTTTACTTGGAAGATCTCTAACATTAGAGGAATCAGCCATTCCTTTTACAAGTATAAGATTTTGATGGAGGAGGAGATCAACTTGGTGTTATAACCCTAAAGGAGGTTAAATCCTAATATGAAGTAAGTGGTAAAGGTAGAGGTAATAATATTCTTGGATGATAGTGTGGTATGCCCTATTTCTTATAGTTTTTGAGTGAGCCCTGTGCAAGTTGTGTTAAAGAAGGGAGGAATGACAGTAACACCTAATGAGAAGAATGAATTGATTCATATAAGAATTTCCACTGGGTGGAGAGCTGTATTGATTATAGGAAGCTGAACGACGTTACTTAAAAAGATCACTTCCTTTTGCCTTTTGTGTTGGAGTGCCTAGCTAGGCACATGATAGATGAATATTTGACAATAATTATACACCTATATTTGATTTATTTTGTTTGATATTTTATAGTTTTGTTACATATTTGGTACTTATTTTGCTCTAAGTGCATTTATAGGTTATAATTGCCTTCTCGATACAAAACGAGAAGAATTTAGATGAAATCATGGCATAAGATGAAGATTTGAAGCAATTAAGGACCTATATGCTCGTGTATAGAGAGGGGTAGGTTGTTTGTAAATGTGTGAAGATTGAATAAATTAGTTTATAGTCATGTGAAGTTACACGCTCATGTATCTTGAGATACATAGTTGTGTATGTTGCCAGTTTAAGTCTCTGTGCCTATGTGAAATCACAAATTCATGTGTTTTTTATTATACACAGTCTCTCACATGCCTATGGAAGTGACTGTGTATATCCTAGAAATCCTAGATTTTTCTATAAAAGGATGCGAGCAGAGGAAATATGAGGAGAGCTGAATTTTACAACAGATCTAAGACATAAAGCATACAGAGAAGCGACAATGTTGATCAAGAGATGAATAAAACATGAAGTTAACTTCAAAAGAGTCTAATAGAAGATCAAACACAAACTTTCAAGAAGATTCAATAGAAAAGAAAGGGAGATTTAGAATTATGAACTCTTTATTTTCTATTAGTTTTTATGCATGTTTATCTTTGATTTCATTTTCTATGATTAGTAACTAAATGTGTTTAGTGTCTAGGTGTGATGAACCCTAGTTTGGGATAACAATATTTTTTAATCTTTTCTTTAATGCAATTATATTGATTGATCTATTGCGATGCAATTATGTAATTTACTCTTATTCTAATATATTCAGAATATTAATGTATAATTTGATTTCATATGGTTGAGATTGAGAAAACCTTTTATATGAACAGATCTACCACAATTGAAAAGAGTTGATTGCAAACCTAGAGATAGGTCGATATAAATCCTCTGGATTAGGTTCAAACCTAATATTAGAATTCATAAATCGATCATGCAATCCTATGGGTTTTAACTAGAAAGACTTCTATTAATTAACTGATGGATTAGTTATTAGTAGTCTTAAGAGAGTTATTAAAATAGGATAGGAATTTTCACAGTCCAATAATAAAAAATATAATTGTTTAATAAAAGATTAATTATTTAATGATTTTTAGGGGGATTCATTACCTAGATAATTATATTTGATATTGATTTTCCTAAGTAATTTACTTCGGCTTGTGTTCATTATTATTTCCAATTTTAGTTTATTTGTTTAATTTTTATTTTTAAGTAAAAACCAAAAATCTAATTCGTAGACTAGATAATATGAAAAGGGTAACTACTAATAATTATATGGGATCAACCCGTACTTCCTTGTGCTAGCTACAGCTACGTCGTCCACTTGTGGTTAAATTAATATTAGTATGGAAATCAATAATCAAGTTTTTAGCACCATTGTTGTGGACTGTAATATTAGAAAAACCTAGATTCTATTAGTCTTACCATTATTTTTGTATTTATTTTATCTTATTTTATTTTAATTTTATTATATCTTATTGTATTTTTGGCTTACTCAATTAACTGTATTTTAAACTTCTCTACTTTGATTTTAAGTTTTTGATTTATTGTTAGAATTTACAATTTATTGTCATAGCCATAATTTACAATGGACGGATGGAGTGGATGGTACTCTTATAAGAGCTATAATGAGCTATTGCCTATGGCAACATCACCATATTAGAAAGAGAGATTTGGTGACATGTTTTTAGAAGCTCAACCGAATTACATGTTGTGTTGTGGGATTTGTGGCAGTTATCATTACAATCATGAATATCAAACATCGACATATAAGTGGGAGTAAACCAGCATGTAAAACCAACCTAATAGTGCACCATACAAAAATGTTTATAATTCAGAGTGGAGCAATTCTTACGCTTGTGGGTGGAACAATTACGCTCCAACTAAATATTTTCAACACCAAGCACCTCAAGTTCAGGAGCCAACTCTGGAAGATAAGATGGCCAAATTTGTTTAAGAATCAAACATGAGGCATCAGAGAATAGAGGCTCGTATCCGTAATATGGTGAATTGGGTTAATCAACTGGTGAAGATATTATTTGACAAACTGTAGGATAGTTCACCTAGTACTACAAAAAAAGATCCTAATAACAATGTAATGGAAAGCACCTTTAAAAGCAGAAAAGAGCTTTTAGAAGAAGAAGAAGAAAAAGCCTCTTTCTAAGAAGAAGAAGTAGAGAAGTGGCAAGAGATAATTAAAGAAGAACAAAAGCCAGAAACCTTTGTCCAAGAAGAAGAAGAAGAAGAAGAAGAAGAGTGGACAAAGGTGGTTGAGGAAGAATTAGTGGAGGAACCAAATAAGGAGACTATTGATGAGTCATTGGTAGCCACCTTAAGTGTGTAGGGTTCCCACTTCCTCTATGACAAATTGGTTGTGTCGAATGAAGATTCAGGGAGCTTCTTTATACCTTGTTTTGTTAACAGTTTCTCATTGAAAAGGGCATTAATGCATGTGATTGAATATATTAGTTTGATAAATTATGCCCTTATTACTATCTTGCAATAGGTGGTTTACTTACAGGCTACAAAAAATACTATATCGAGAAATAGGCGGAAGTAAGACACTAATTATAGACCTAGGATGAGCATGTAAAGTAGGTCAAACTAACAAGTTAAACAAGTGCTATATGAGAGGTAACCCATGAATTAGGATATTTTTTATTTTAAATTTTATGTTATGTCTATTTTCATATTTTGTATTTATTTTCTTTATTGCTATTTTTATTTTCTTTTATTGTTTTTATCCCTTTTTCTTTATATTTTGCGAAAATTGTGTTACTTAGGGAAGTACCAAACTCTACTTTCTCACTTATTATATGTGTTTATATTGTATATATTGGGGACAATGCACAATTTTAAGTATGGGAAAGGGTCTAAATAATTTTATGATTTTTTAAGCTTATTATAATCTTCGTTATTAAATTTTATTAACTGATATCTTGAATTAGTTGAAATATGTCCATCTATACTTTATTTCATTATTGAATATTAAGTTGAATTAGTATGCAAAAGGATGATAATTAATTAGAATAAAATTGCTTTTAAGTCATATTGTTAGTAATCATTGAGATAGTCAAGTTGAATGAAAATTGCATATTATTTACACACATATAACCAATTCTTTTTCGTGAGCTTTTGAGCCTAAGAGAAAATTGAAAAATTTTTAAACTCTTTTTAATTTTTTTCATATGTGTTATTATGCATAGTTGAATAATTCTAGAACTTGCATTTATTATACATATTGAGATCATATTTTGTTAAATTAGAGCCATTAAAGTGATAAAGGAACTTAAATTCAACACTTGTAAAAGTCTATGTCTTTGATAATTACCTTACCCTATTTTATCCTATAGGAATAATCAATTTTGAGCCGGAACCTTTTTCATTGATCACAACCTAATTATTAACCTTTATCTTATTTTCCTTTTAAGCCTTTTATAAATTTAAGCCTTGAAGGTTATTTACATTACTTGATTATTTGGAACTTGAAAATTTAAAAGATCAATTATTTCTTTAATTTTGATGCATAATGAATGCTTGATACTGTAAAAGAAGGTAAGTTGCGAGCACAAAAAAAAGTTTTCGAATAATGGTACCAATGAATTTATGTTATGAAAGACTTATTTTGTAAAATAACAAGTTTATTGTAATCTTGTCTATTGTAAATTTCTTTCAATTTTAGCAACCTTTATATTATCCCAATCATACCTTACTTAAGCCCCATTAAAACCTTATAATATTGCAAGTCTATGGTAAGAATTCTACTATGCATTGATTCGAGAGTTTGATACTTTTTATCCTAAAAAATTGAGTGACTTAAGTAAAACCTTAGTGAGGGCATAAAGATTTATGCTTTTAATTTCAATAAGATTATTGACTTGATTACCATTAATATTGACTTATGAAGTTAGTTTTAGGATAACTTGATTTTACTTGTATGTCAATTTGATTAATATGACATGATAATTTAAATTATGGATGGAAAGTTTTAGATTAATAAAGGATGGATGTTGTAAAGTTGATGATTTAGATTATGATTTGCTTGAGGACAAGCAAAAGCTTAAGTATGGGGATGTTTGGTAGATGCATATTTGATATAATTATACACCCATATTTGATGTGTTTTGCTTGATATTTTATATTCTTGTTACATATTTGTTACATATTTTGCTCTAAGTGCATTTATAGGTTATAATTGCCTACTCAAAACAAAAGGAGAAGAATTTAGATGAAATCGTGGCATAAGATGAAGATTTGAAGCAACTAAGGACTTACAAGCCTTTGTATAGAGAAGGTGTATGATCGTGTCCGATTAGAGCTTTAAATTTGTAGCCCTCAATATCCGCAAGTGCACGGTCTGCGTGGTAGTACTTGAGAGGTCAGTCCATAGGAAGGGCTGAACTAATCCTAACGCCTAAGGCTTTCGAACTAAAGAAAGGAATATAAACAATCTGACAAGGAAAATAAAACAATAATTAATTAAAGATATCAACACAATTTAATAGTAGAAATTGATTTCTAAGAATTTACTAAACACTAACAATAGAATGGAAACAAGCAATCACAATCACAAATCAGAAATTAAACAAAGATTAATCGAATTGAGAGAAAGGGGTTTCACTCTTCATTACTACTAATCTGACTAATTATACGTTAAAGGTGCTGGGTTTAATCGTCCTAAGGGAAATTACTCTCTCTCGAGTTATATTCTCAACCCTAAGTGATGACCCTAGGTGTCGGTTCTAGAAGTTCCTAGGGGAAATTACTCTCTCTTGAGTTATAATCTCAACCTTATTTGATTATCCCTAATTTAATTATGGAGTTCACAATTTCTCAATTAATGAATTACCCACAACCTAAATTAGATCGAACGTGCTCTAATAAACTGCCGGACCTCACACGAGATCTCTCTCTGCACAACACCCGATAAAATTGATTGAGTAATCTATTGGGCTACCTAACTCTCATTAGCCTAGTCCAATCATTTTCTTCCAACTCACCCTCTTGGTTTGTTATCGAAATATAAAATCATCAATCAATCACAACACCAACACCGTACATATAAAATAATCACATTAGCATTAAATCAAGTAAAATCCCGAAGGATTTTAGAATCCCATCATCACAAAGAAAAGCTCGACGACAATTATCTCAACCTTATACATCATGAAAATGAAATATAAAGTCGGAAACAAAGCGATTATATGCTAACTCCAAGTCTCTACAGACCACCAAACAAGTAACAAGGAACTAAAAGGTTTTAATATTCGTGCCCTGATACTGGAAACATCACAGAAAACAATAAAAGAAAACATTTTTCTCTCCAACATAATAAACTTGTTAAGGCTGCCTGCCAAGAGTTGCCCGACACAGTGACTGAGTGAAGTGTACCTGCAGCGGGTAGAGCAGGGAAGGAAGCAGCATGTGAGAAGCGAAGGAATGTTGAAGATGAAAAGAGCAGAATTGAGAGGAAAAGAGAAAGTGTCAGTAGCTTATAGCATAACATCGTTACAGAAAGACAATGGAGAGACAGCGAGGTATCCTTCAAAAGATACATTTGGAGTTTCCTTTGTGCTGTAGAAAGAAAAGAAAAAGAGAGAGAGAGACTACTAAGTAGAACCGAACATCAGACTGAAAATAGTTCCAAGTTCAACTATGCTTCATGACGAGAATACCCTTTTGGACAATGACCGCGTTACTCATTGTGAAGGGACTCTTGTCGTTGGAATACAACAACAAACTCCTCGGAAAGGATTAGTCTACAGTTTGGGCGCGTATGGTATTATGCTAGTCAGTGATGATGGGTCATAATTCAAATAATCGATAAAGTCATGGGAATTTAACTCCTGGCAAAGTGGAAAACAACTGGGTTGAGTTGGGAGCGCTGCCCGAGGCCAAGGAACTTATCTTCTTCCACCGTTCAGGCTTTTTGTATCTGATTTTTTTGACTTTATTTTGTCCCTACTTTATCTCATCCCCGTAATTTCAGACACTTGATTTCTTCGTCTTATAACCAATAACGTCTTCTTCGTGGTCATAATCCTACTTCACATTCCTTATGGTGTTTACGTTTCGGCTTCTTTTGATTTCAAAGCCTGGACACATGCATAGCAGCATAGGCCTGCCTCTACTTTCGGTGTTATAATTCATTAATGAATAAGGTGAAAAGGTACGAAGCAATTTCCACCCCCTTGTAACTATGGAGGGGATTTGCAAAACAGTGAAGTTTAGTAGATCCGTTTTCCCGAGTTCACATGACCCAAAAATTATATTCATTGAGAATAATTTATGATAAATAATTTACATTGTTTTAACAATATGATAGTACCTATTTAATAGAGAAAAGTATTTCTATGAAATAAATATCATTAAAAATTAAAGGTTTTTTTGTCTATTTTTAAAGTTATAATATTTACATTATATTTTATCATATCATAAAATATATCATATTGTTAATGTTTTATTGTATAAAAGTAAACAGATAAAAAGGTCACTCTTCGTCCTAATTTTGACACCAATCAACAAGTTTAACCATAATATTCCTTAGTTAACAATTATTTAACTATAACATTCTTTAGTTAACAATTATAACCTTAGCATTTAAAAAACGTTAAAGTTTAATATCAGTCTAAAAATATCAAACGATTCTGTTAAGTGTCAGGTCAGCACTAACATAACACTTAAAAAATAATTTTTATTGAAATAATTGAGCCCTCTGAGTCAGTACTGACGTGATAAAGTAGGATCTACTTTTTTAAAATATTAAAAATTTAATTTATTTATAATTGTGTAAACCATCCTTTTTATTTAATTTATTTATAAGTCTCTCTCTCCCTCCCTTTCCTTCTTTTGTCTTCTCTCTCTTCACTTCAGTCTCCCATGCCTTTGCTAGTTGCAATACGTTTTATTTAAAAGCTACAGTGATGCACTATTTTGTAGACTTCATTTAAGAGAGAACGCACACATAGGAACTAAATTGTCTATGGTAGGCATTATTTTGCTGCTGTGATCTATACCTAAGGTATAGGTCTTGGTTTGCATTGCATTACAAATTTGAGTTAAAGTGTTTTACCAATTCACTTTGCAGTATACCAAAGACGATTGGTGTTTCGATCCCCATGAAAGCAACATTCTTCATAACGTACATCATGGTTGATGGTTGGGCCGGAGTTGCAGGGGAGATATTGAGGTTGAAACCCTTGATAATTTATCAGTTGAAGAATTGTTTCTTGGTGAAAACTGAAAAGGATAGGGAGGAGGCAATGGATCCAGGAACCATTGGTTTCAACACAGGCGAGCCACAAATACAACTTTATTTCTTACTCGGTCTTGTCTATGCTGTGGTTTCTCCTATTTTACTTCCTTTTATCTTAGTCTTCTTCATCCTGGCTTATGTTGTATATCGACACCAGGTAAAAAGTCCATTCCTTTAATCCACATTCAAATGATGCATTTACGTTTCTCTAGTTTCAGAATATCTTCTTTTATGCATGCAAGAGTATTAGCCCTTTCGTAGGATGAACAACCGAGTTTGGAATTCAATGAGAATAGCGGCTCAAGTATGTATGCCTCCTGTAATCTTGTGCAGATCATAAACGTTTATAATCAGGAGTATGAAAGCGCTGCAGCATTCTGGCCTGATGTTCACGGGCGCATCATTGCGGCCTTAGTTGTCTCTCAGCTGCTATTAATGGGATTAATAAGCACAAAAGAAGCTGCTCAGTCAACACCATTGTTCTTAGTCCTCCTAGTTTTGACAGTATGGTTCCACTTATTCTGCAAGGGACGTTACGAACCTGCGTTTGTTAAATATCCTCTACAGGTTGCTCAATCCTGCAATTTTTTTGGATCAGAATATTCTTGCCTCACTTTCATCATATAAGATTTGCTACAGGTACTCATTTTTCATTGTCTTTTCAGGAAGCAATGATGAAAGATACATTAGAACGTGCAAAAGAACCGAACCTGAACATGAAAAGCTTTCTTCAAAATGCTTACATCCATCCAGTTTTCAGAGGCGGAGACGATAGCGACAGTGATGAAGCTATAGAAGATGTGGAAAAAGAACCTGCACTAGTGCCCACCAAGCGACAGTCTCGAAGGAATACCCCATTCCACAGTCGACGCAATGGTTCATCAGCATCACTCCTACCTGAAGTCCTGGACCGTTCCCAGTTCTGAAACCGCTGTTTTTCTTTCTGGAATAATCATCTGCTGTAAATGCAGGTCCTGAGGAGGAGATTAAGATGGTTAGGACTTAGGAATATGGTTTGTACATGACATGGGAATGGTCAGAAATTCGATAGAACTGGCGGCTATGGGTACTTGTAGCTTGGCTTGGGGGGGGCCCTAATTTTGACAAAATTTGATGAAACATTTATTTGAAAATATTTCTTAAATGTTATGATTCCTTAATTTCTTTTTCTTAAAATATAATCTTAATACTGTTATCCCATATGTTGGTTCTCAAGTTACGCACTCCATCAAAGGAAACGGTCATCATTTGGTCTCAGGAGTTTGTTAAAGACAGCTATACGCAAGGGACTAAATAGGATCTTAAAGCAAGGCAACATGAAAATGCAAGTAAGCTTTGCACCTAAGAGAAGTGGTTGGGTCTAAAGATGGAGCTCAAATCGCATGATCAGGAACCATATATAGGTACAGAAGACGACAGTCCATGGATTTGATTATTTGCATGTGAAATTCTGAAGCTGCAATCAGTTTTCCTGATTTTCACTTTGAAATTAAGCTTGCTGTATCTGTGCTCTTTTACGTTTGAACTGTTAATTGGTTTCTTGCAGTTTTATAAACCTCAATTCTTGGAGAGCATACTAATTTCTGTATATGCTGTTGCGTCTTCTCTACTGCTTTCCTTGCTTTGGAGTTTGCCATTCTTTATCAGCCTATGTGTGCCCTGAAATTTACACTCCTACATCCACAGGCATCAAATGTAAGCTTACCTCCAGTTTCTGAAAGGGAATAAAGCTCCAATACTTCTTCAATACGTCTAAGAAATGCCTCAACCTGCTAGTGAATAAAAGCGTATGTCTTTGTGAAGAAAACGATCATGTCCTCTGTTGGAATGAGAAATCCCACAAGCACAATCTTCCCCTGTTTTTCCAGTTTCAACTTGGTTTTTAATTCTTCTCCTTCAAAGTTCATAACCAAAACGCTTCTTCAGTCTCTTTGGCCTCTCCATAAATTCTTTCATCTAATGAAGAGAGGCTTAAAGTCTAAGCCATGACTACAAGTAGAGCACAAAATGTCCATCTTTTGTCCAGGTTCACCTCCAGCCTACTCATGATCCGTCTCTGCCTCATGCTTTGCCTTTCAGCTTACATCAGACCAGTCTCGATTCAAGCTTCATTATGCAGAGCCGTTCTCTTTCCCTCTCATACCAAGTTCTTATCGTATCAATCATTTTCTGGGTACCCAGAAGGTTGCTTTTCTTTTTCTTTCTCGACGCGACCTCCCACTTGACCTTCTCTGGTCCACGTTTTTCAAGGTCTGTCCTTTTTGGTTTTGATGAAATAAAATTATGATTGTTCATGAAATTGTGATAAAATGAAACAAGATAAAGAAAATGCGATGTGTTTGGCTAGCACGTAGGATGAGGATTATATTTAAGGATGTGTGCATGTTCTGATTCTGACAAGTATTGAGCCTTCCAGAATGGTAATGCTTCCAAGTTCTCTATCCATGTTCATTCTCAACCTGGTTTTGCTTTCAATGAAACAACTACAATGTCGGTGCTCTTTTATGGACGCCAATTAAACAAGAGTGTTCAGATACATACTCGATCAATTTACTGTTTACAAACAGTTTTGTTAATTAATTTCCTTTTACAAGCAGTTTGTTTGTGTTATAGGTTATATGGGGAGAATCAAGCATGCTAGAGGCAGAGAAATTGCTACTTGAAGCAGCTCTTCGTGATCCTGCCAACCAAAGATTTGTCCTCCTGTCTGATAGGTGATGTTTGCTTGGCCTAATCGTTCTTTGAACTCTACCCAACTTCATTTAAAGAAAAATATGAAGTACCCAAAAAAAAAAAATCAAAACTTTGTATGGGAGCTTATTGTTATTAACCAATATTTTCTGGTTATAATGCAGTTGTGTACCTTTGTACAATTTCAGCTATCTCATGTCTTCTCCAAAAAGCTTTGTTGATAGGTCCACATGCACAAATAAACCCAACTGAAACAAAATAAGTTTTCTTATAACTATCTATCTCTATCTCAACATCTTTTTACACGGCATTTCTATCTTAACATATGATTTGTATTGTTGCAATCTTATTTGAAACATTCAAGTTCGAAGTTTATCTACGTGCTTTATAGCTTTATCAACATTGAAGAAAGCCGTTATATTCCTGAGATGTCAGCTAGCATACAAAAGGAAAAATGGCGAAAAGGGTCTCAGGTATTCTATGCCATGGATTGCACAATTGAATCTGAAATGTTTACATGGTATTGAAGTAATTAGGTGGATGTCCTCCATCCACCGTTAAAAATTCGGGAAAGATGCAGCAGGAGGAAAAGATTAACAAAAGAAAGGAAACTAAGAGATCATAACTTACATTGTTAGCTTCTGTGCACATTACCATATATGTACAAACAATTGATGGAGAATCCTCCCTCGACTAAACGGGTAAAGATGCTCAAGATATCTGATGCTAAGGTTCATATGTTGACAGACACTTCGTGAGTTCCAGGAACTCTTGGTGGCAATGGCCTCACAAAGTCGCTTAAAATAACTACATATTTCTTTTACATTCCGCATACCCTCAAATACTCTAGATTCATGCATCTTAAGCACGATATTTTTACCACGTTTCATACACCGACAAGCAACCACATATTTGAGGATTGTTATCTCAAAATTGATTTCCTCTTATGTCTTTATCAAGTTTGTAAATTGATCATGCAATGCTTGGATATATCTTTCCATGATTTTAAAATAAGATGCATAAAAAGGAATTTCTTTTTTACACGTAAGTAAAGGACTGATGAGTGTTCCTACTGTATATAACACATTCCTTAATAATGCTACCACCCGTTATTGAATTACTAATACAACTATGATATCAGTTGATTTGTAGACTTTGTAAAAAAGTTTGCATTGAAAATATACCAAAGTCTAAGTACATCAGCTAAATGTTTGCGACTCAACTCAACCTTACCGATTTTCTCATGTTTAAAGTGTTTCTCACAAGTCTAAAGTAAACCAACATGATTCATTAAGAAAACCAAAAAAGAACAGAAATAAGAAAAGAAAGATATACAATGATTTACAACCAAATAATCAACCTTTATATTTCCTGAAATATATACAAAAGGTATTAAAACCTTCAACTTTTTCAATAAATTAAGTTTTTGCTCAAATGAGTTACTTATTAAGCAAGCATACAAGAATGTGGGTATAATATAAGATCAATTTATCAATAACTTAGTTGGTGGTTGATATTAGTATTGACAATGGGTTAAGTTGGGCTTCGATCATATAGACCTCAAGACATGAGCCTAAAACTCGACCAGTCGAACCTAAGGGTTGTGGGCCTTGGGCCTAACACTATAAAATATTTTTATTTTTTAATGTATATATAAAATTTTAAAATAAATAAGTTAAAACCAAATTTATTTTTAAAGAAAGTGAACAAAAACTATTATATACGAGAAATGCAACATTCATTTAATTAACACAATTATTTAATGAAATTATTTTAATGAATGTGTAAATTAAATATACATAACATGATAAAATGAATAAGTTTAAACTAAATTTATTTTTAAAGGAAATGAAAAAAAAGATTATATATGAAAATGTAACACTAATTTAATTAAAAAATAAAACAATAATACTATAAAAATTATTTTATTAACAAAACAAAAAAGTGTCATCTTGTTAATATTATCCAATTTTTTAATGATTCAGTTTACAAAATTCAAAATGAAATTGTCAATTAATGTTGGAAAGTGGAAACTAGAAAGTAGATATAGACGTTGAGTACAGAATGCACGGAAGTAGAGACAACAATTTATAATCTACGAAAAAAAACACACACACACAAATAATTAATTATATCTTTAATTACAAAAAAACTAAAGAAATCACATAAAAATAATTAAATCCAGAAATGAAGATTAAAGATAATAAACTCATAGTAAATAAAAGGGGATTACAAATTGTTATAATCAGAATCTTCAGTAATTCACATTATTTCATTAGCATGTAGAAATATTATTATGTAAATTGTATCTAATAATATAATAATTACGTTAAATAAATATTAAATACTTGAAAATAAACAATTAAATATAATTTCATCCAATGTTTTATTGAAATATTTTTCAGTTAAATGGTCATGTTTACATTAATACGTATATTAATATAAAAATTAAAAAATATATAAGATAAAATAATATCATTAATTTTTGGCTAGGTCAGGCCCGAGCTTATATGTTGAAAGCCCAGTCAATGAACTCGTCCAACAAATTCAGATGGATAGGAGGCGCTGAATCAAACACATCATTCAATTTGAGGTTGAACTTATCCCTTACTATATTGAGGAATTGGATCTTGAACTCAAGGCTTGGTGGCTCTCGTAAGGTAAAGTAGTTGAAGAACTCGCCAAGTTGAAAGATATATTACTATTGCTAGGTTTCTTCTTCATTTTATTGCTTATATCACTATTCGCCTTTCATTTTCCTTCAGGTAATTGATACGGGTACAATGCCTAAGTAAAAGCGGAGGAGACAAACCTCAAAGCTCATCTGGTAATACACTTGGATTAGCTTAAGCACGAAGAGGAATTAAGAATTATTGTTCATTGTAATTCAATTTGAAGAATCTCCACCACTGTTACACCATGGATGGACTGATTATATGATCGCAGACAACCAGGGCATTATGGAAATCTAACAAGGGAATTTCACTTGGGTACGTGTCGATCAAGTAATTGTGATTCATTAGCTTGAACCGACGATAGAAAATGAAATAAGAAGTTTATTTAATTACCTAGTACGACGATTAAAAACTGACAGACTGGGGCTCGATCATCGCTGACAAGACAATTCAGTCAACAACTCAAGTTCTTCATCCAAATCATGGTTCCAAGCATCGGGTGGTGCAGGTTAGGTGAATGCTTCACTGTGTCTTGCCCAGATTCCTGATGCATTTGTTAATATCAAAGTTATACGAAGTCTGGCTGGTCATTGATGCCTGAACTTTCCTT
>JAOQMM010000173.1:29002925-29013504 GCA_027563515.1 Erythroxylum platyclados
AATGAAATTTTATTTGCTATGTATTAGGCATCATAAAGCATCATAGTTTATTATGTCACAGTAAAATTTTCTTGGTTGTTAACATAATCTATATTATATATGTTACTTTAATGAACAATAAGTTATCCATGGAAAAGGGAGATAGGCATTGGATGACCTTTTTCCCATATGCAGTGATGAATATATAGGTGTAGTTGATCGTTTTCTTGAAAAAGCTTTTTCTAAGGTAGCTAAAAGGAATGAAATTTCTTGTCTATACAAGAAGTGTTGCAATTATTGTTAGTAAATAAGAAATAATGTATATGATCATTTAATTGATGATGGATTTACTCTAGGATATAATGGTTGGGAATTTAATGATGGATCAATTAATGCAAGTGTTGATATGGATGATAATAATGAATCTGATGGAATGTTAATGCACGATAATATAGATAGATTACTACATGATACCTTTAGAGATATAGATGAAGGTTCCAATAGTTGTTCAAGAGATAGTAATAGTCCAAATGCTGATGCTAAAAAGTTTTTTAGGTTGGCAGAAGAAAGAAAACAAGAGTTATATACTAGTTGTCAAAGTTTTTCTAAACTTTCTTTCACCATTTGACTATATCTTTTAAGTGTACCCATGGAATTAGTAAAGCAACTTATACTATAACTAGAAAGAAAAGAATGGACTTTGAAGACTGTTGAGATGTATGGAGAAGTCAAAAGTATATAGTGAAGTGAAAGCATTTTAAACAATATACTACAGAAGCAGAAAGAAAGAACAATGGTCCCAGTTACATAAGCAAAGAAGTTTTTGAGGAGCTCATTTCTTATTAGAACCATCAAATATGAATGTATGACAATTATTAGTACTTTTTACAATTTAGTTTCTTGATATCTAATTAATATAATGTTTCAATATGTAGCAAATTGCTGAAAAAAATAAACAAAATAAAAAACAACAAACTAAAATACACACAACTAGTCCTAAGAGTTTTGCAATTATTTACACTAAGTTAGTAAGTTCTTCAATGAGTTATAATCTATGAAGTTATTTTAAAATTCTAATTAACAACTATTTCCATGAATAGCAAAATGAAAGAGAGGATAAAAATCCATTCTCTAATGCTTAAAAGTATCTTGCAACTTTTAAAAGAAAGCTTTAAAAAGTGTACAAGCAAAATATTGAAATTATATGGGAGAAAATTGTGAGAAGTGTTCTATCTTGTAATAATTTTCTATATTATTACCACTTATGATGAAAAAGATCTTGTAACTTATAAAAGAAAGCCTAAAAAAGTGTACAAGAAAACTACTGAAGTTATATGAGAGAAAATTATGAGTATTGGTCTATCTTATAATAATTTTCTATATTATTACTACTTTTATTAAGAACCCCAAAGTTATTGTTCATTGCATGTATTTTTGGCCTTATTGTGTTATTCTGCTACTCATATCACCTAGATTCTATTTCATTTTTTATTATTGATACATTCTTCTTTTCAAAATGAGATATTTTTAGTTAAGTGGAACATCATATGTTTCTTTGTAATTATATATGTTGCTTGCTTTCATTAGTATGACGACAAGTTTCTTTGTTTCCTGTTTGAAATATTGGTATTGTCATTATGGTTTGTTTCCTATAAACCTACAGTTACACTCATCAAGTTCAATTTGATTAAAGAACTATCATGTTATTTTTCTTTGTAAGCTCGCATTGAAGAAGTTCAAAAAGAAAATGATAGTCAAAAGTTTGATGAAGTTGTGGTTGATATGTGAGTGATAAGGCCTGGATGTAATAAACTATTTGGAAGGGTATGAAATCATCTATCATAAAAGAAAATAATATGGTAAGTGAGGCCTTGTATAAAGTTCCTAATGAGTATCTATAGTCTATCAAGATTGTATTGGAAAAAGAGATGGACTAGAAAGTAGAAGCTAAAAGGGAGAGAATGAGAAAGGAATTAGAACAAAAGAAACTTGAACTTTTGGAAATAAAAAAGCAACTAAAACAAGATAAAGTAGATAGAGAAGAAATGATGCAACAAATGCTCTCCCTCATTCAATTCAATCTCAACTTGGGCAAGCTAACATCACTAATATAGACATGCTTTGTAAATTGATTGTACCTAGTTAATCAAAAAGGGAATATTCGATTCCTCCAAATCGTACGTATCAATGTAAAGAATATTAGGTGGTAAACTTCCTTAATTCACTATTGCTGTGTATCATCTTGTAGTCTTTTCTATTGAAATTAATTGATTTTTTTTTCATTTGTAAATCTAGTGAAATTAATATGGATTGAAATGTTCATGACTTTTAACTTTGTTCTTTAAAAATTGAATCATTTCATTGTTAGTTTCAGACTACATTAATTACCTTGATTAAATGGAAATAACAATAAAGTAGTTAGTATTTTACTTTTCAGTATATCAACATGTTTATGAGTATAGTGGTTTTAGAATAATTCAAATTTACTTCTAGTTTTTTTCTTAATAGGAAGACAATAATTAGCAGTGGATAAGGAGGTATATGGTCAAGGATTTTGGAGTGCTCATATAAATTGGTTTTGTTATGTATTCTGGTTAATGCACTTTTTTTTTACTGTTGTATTTTACATATATTAAAGGTTGAATTCCACAATTCCACAAGTTCATATGGACTATATAATAGCATATATAAATGCAGCTGTTTGGTCGTTGACATTTAGTAATACAAATTTTAGGATATATATTAGTGTATATTAGTGTATGACTACTTTTAATACTATAGATTGTTATCATAATGAACATTAATGTATTTATGAATATTCCTTACTTAATGGTAACAATTTCTAATCAAAAGAATAAATTGTTGATTTTATTGTTAGATATTATTACCTAAAAACAATCTATTTAATGCCTTATAAGGACTTGAATTATTGTTATATTTGTTCAACATTATTGCTACAATTTAAAATTATTTTGTTGTCAACATGAAATAATATTATTAATTTTGTTATCGAATCAAAAACTTTTATTGTTTTATACTTATAAGAGTTCTACTTTATTTAATAATATAAATTATTTTGTCTGAATGAAAATGTAACAATATAACTACACTTTTCCTTATAGTTAAATGTCTTTTTTGTTGTTCTTTATGTTAAATAAACTAAAATTTGTATACACCTAATGTCAACCTGCTAAAATACACTATCAATATCTAATTAAATCAGTTACTTCTCTCTCTCAAATTATAGCTCGAACTTAACGCTTTTTAGATTGGTTTTGAAGCTTAATTTGATGCATACTTATACCTTATAGAACTAGATCTTCTGTTTTAATAATTTTATTTTAATCTTGTTTCGCATTCAATACATCGTCATTTTGTAATTTGTGAACATTATACAATTGTATTAAACGCAAAATACGGTAGGATCATAATAATGGATTTGAACCCGTACCTTACAGTGAAATTGAGGTAATGAAAAGAGCAGTCAGAATTTTCAAACTTGCAACTCGTTGAAGGGGTTAACATGCCAAATTGATACGCTCCACATATTTAATATGTGCATCGGAAACTTATAAAAATAAAAAATAAAATCAAATGTCGAATCATCACCCCAGTTCAATAATCGAAATTTGTCATTTCCTACTTCAATTCATCCACATCTAACGCAGAGCTAAGCTTTCCTGAAATACAAGGTCATTCCACTCTCAACTCTAGATTGTTATGCTACAAAAAGCCAAAACATAACATAAAGGCACAAGGGAAGCCATGGCAACCATGTCAATGATCAAGATGATGAGCGTGACACCTTCTTCACAACAATCAGTTTCCAGTACTCCATCTTCATCTCCACCTTCCACTTCTCTCCCCATCCGTACGATTCCTGGATCATACGGTTGGCCTTTGCTCGGACCCATCTCAGATCGTCTAGACTACTTCTGGTTCCAGGGTCCGGAGACCTTCTTCAGGAAACGCATTGACAAGCACAAGTCCACCGTGTTTCGGACCAACGTCCCTCCGTCTTTCCCTTTCTTTTTGGGGGTAAATCCCAACGTTGTGACCGTGCTGGACTGCAAATCTTTTGCTCATCTTTTTGATATGGAAATTGTGGAGAAAACCGATGTTCTTGTGGGAGATTTCATGCCCAGCGTTAAGTTCACTGGGAACCTCAGGACCTGTGCTTATCTTGATACATCTGAGCCTCAACATGCTAAGGTTTGTGATTTTTCTTTTCTAGTGATGCATTTCCTTTGCTTCTTCCTTCTAATTTATGACTTCTTTTTACATTTTATACTTTTAATTATCATCCTCTCCTGCTTCGTTTCCGTTCGAGATCTCTTCTTTGTTTGTTGTCGTTTTCTTCTCTTCCAGTGAGAGGTGGGGTTTAGGGGTTTAATTCATTCTAATTTGTTTGGCAAAGATGAAATGAAAGCTTTTCCGATATGGTTTAACAGTAAAACAGGAAAAGAGAGATCTGAGCAACCAATTGGAAAAGAAAAGGAAACTCAAGATTTTCTGCTTAAAATATATAGTTTAAAGGGATAATAAGCTCCTCGAGTTTGGGACCTGGGAGCCATGAAAGTCAAATTACTTTTGAAGCAGAAGCTAATATTTTATTTTGCAATTCGTAAGTAAAGGTTGGAGCCTGGATTGAAGGACAGCTTTGTCTATTTACTGTTTCGGTTGACTCGCGAGATATTTTCATAGCCCGGATAAGACAGCGAAGATAGGTTGTAGCAATCTGCCTCTTTAGATATGAATGGTCCAAGTCCAACACTATGGATCGGTTTCATTCACATATCCTTGCTTTTATTGTACCGTATCTGACATGATAAAACTTATAGTAATATTACCACAACATTTTTTACTGCCTCATTACTTCAGGATATCCCTGTAAGAATAGATCATCCTTGTATATTACCGTCCTTGACAGGAAACAAGTCTAAATTGTTTAATAATTAGTGTCTTAATTCAAAAAACCAGTGGAACTACGGGAGGCTTGATGTGACTAATCTAGACTCTTATAACGTAATTGTGATAAAGGTTAATTAGAGCTTGTTGTTGGAGTTGGAACAGGTTAAAGGTTTTGCCTTGGACATCCTGAAACGAAGCTCCAAGGTCTGGCTCACTGAGCTACTCGCTGGCCTCGACACATTATGGGGTACTATTGACAAGGAAGTCTCTGAAAATGGCAGCGCAACATACTTGATTCCTCTTCAGCAGTGCATATTCACGTTCTTGACAAAGGCCCTAATCGGCGCCGACCCAGCAAAGTCGCCGACAATAGCAAAGTCTGGCTACGCCATGTTGGACAGGTGGCTGGCTCTACAGCTCCTCCCCACTATCAAAATCGGTGTCCTGCAGCCCCTAGAAGAGATATTCCTCCATTCTTTTTCGTACCCTTCTTTCCTTGTGAGTGGAGACTACAACAAGCTCTACGACTTCATCAAAACTGAAGGTACACATGTATATATAAATCCATTCTGGGAATAACATACAACGGTCCAACAAAACATTTGTGTGTTTCGAAAATACAGGGAGAGAAGTGCTAAATCGAGGTCAGACCGAGTTCGGACTGAATCAAGAAGAGACCATACACAACCTCCTATTTGTACTTGGTTTCAACGCATACGGTGGGTTCTCCATATTTCTACCTACCCTAATAAACGCAATAGCAAGCGACACCACGGGTTTACAAGACAAGTTACGTGATGAGGCTAGAAAAAATGGCGGTCCGACCTTAACTTTCGACTCGGTCAAAGAAATGCCGCTGGTTCAATCCGTTGTTTATGAGACTCTTCGTCTCAACCCACCGGTTCCACTCCAGTACGCCCGAGCTAGGAAGGATTTCACTCTCTCTTCACACGAGTCGGCTTATAATATCAAAAAGGGCGAGTTGCTTTGCGGGTACCAGCCTTTGGTCATGCAAGACCCCAACGTTTTTGAAGAGCCGCAGAGCTTTAAGCCGGATCGGTTCACGGGTGAGGGGAAAGAGTTACTGAGTTACTTGTTCTGGTCAAATGGGCCGCAGACCGGTTCACCAACTGAATCAAACAAGCAGTGTGCGGCTAAGGACACTGTGACTCTCACTGCCTCAGTGCTTGTGGCCTATCTGTTCAGGAGGTACGATTCTATCACTGGCACCTCCACTTCAATCACGGCCCTTAAAAGGGCTGACTGATCAGACGATGTTGTTACTTTTTTGAAATAACTGATAAATTATATATTATGATGGTGGGAAAGAACTTCTCTATAATTATTTCAATTTCTCATATTATTTTCATATATTTTATAAACGTTCCTTTTTAAAGGAATTTCAAAACATAATAATTTAATTGCAAGATATCAATCTTATTCAATTAAAAATCCCGATGAAAAGCAGCTAATGACTAAACCCCAATTTTATTATATACAACTAAACTCCTAATAGAAATTTTTTTTATCAATCTTAATAAATTTCTAATTCAATAAAAACATTAGATATTCATAAATAGGTATAATAAATTCTGATCAAGCACCAGCTCAAGATTGGTTGGATTAAAAATATGATGTTATTGGTACCTTCAACTTTTGATAAACTTTTTGATTTCTTAAAATTCTAGATAAAGGATAAGAGGTTCTACTATAGTTAAAATTATTTTAAAAATTGTCTTAATTTTAAATTTTTAAAAAATACTTTCTTTTAAATTTTTATTAAAAATAGTAGCATGAATATCACATGTAGATTAATTAAGTATTATTAATATAATTATTCAATTTAATTTTTAGACTCGAATAAAATTATTTAAATTTGATATCTAAAGATAACAATTAATTATTAGTTTAAATTATATTTAATTAATTAAGATTAAGTTTAAAAGTTTGATTGAATCTTCATATTATTAGCATTTTATTACTCCATATGTAATGTTTATATCACGTGTGCTTTTTTAACAGAAATCTAAAAAAATAATTTTTTAAAAAATTAAAAATTATACTCAAAACTTTTGAAAAATTTTAAAGAAGAGAATTTTTTTTTACAGTTCATTAAACCATATGGGAGCTGTGTGTATTTACCCTAAATTATAATACATAATCTTGATTAAAATGTAATATTTATATCATAAAAATATAAAGCAAAAAAGTCAACATATTCTTGAACAAGACTCTTCGTTTTACGAAGCAGTATTTCTTTTATTATTTTTTACAAAAAGGTTATTTTTTGTAATTTAAATCTATAATTTTATGATCACAAAAGAATAATTTTTATCAGTTGTTTCAAAGTTTTCTATCAGTAAAAAAACTATAAAGCAAGATAAAACTAAAGCAACTTGTACATTTTGGAGCATTTGTTCCGAAGATGACCTTCCATTAACTAGTACATTATGACAATCCTTAAGTGCCAGTACACCTAAGATAGGTTGTGAATGGGGAATTCACAAGTCTATCTACATTTGAGTAGGCATTAGTTCCACATATTTTCATTAAGTTTTTGACGGTATATGTTACCAAATTCAATAAGGAAATGACTGACCTACATATTCCTTTTCGGTGAATATTGTGACAAGTTATTGCCAATTTAACCATACTAACTATTATGCAACTTGCTTTTCATGTGGTCTGTATATGTATGTATATTACTAGTTTGTGTATTAATAATGAGCATTAATTAGATGATAAAAATATTTATTCTTACATTATTTCATATTTCATAATTCCTTATTATTATTATTATATTTGGAAGTGCGTAAACTGATCTCATTCTCAATTAAATGAAAAAAGCTAGCGTAGACCTTTCGTCTCATCTCATCGTAGCTTTATTGCCCTTGGGTTGTTAGGATCTCACGTTGTCATTAAGCTCCGGTTTTACGAAAGAATCAAAATGAATCATGTAAGATGGTTTCGACGAAAAAGAAAAGCAAAATATTACAAGTTCTACACCGCTAGTGTAGTTGAAGAATACAGAAGTTTAGGCCTTTTGACTCAGCTTTGGATGATTCAAAAGGCTATCACAGTTAGAGGCAACTATTCCATAAAAAAGGAACGAGAAGAAAAAATTACATATCATACACTTTAGCTTCCGTTTCAAACCAGTATCTAAAGGCCTTGCACGTGTAAACAATATCTTGATACAGTATTAATCCTTCTATACAGCCTGGGTGTTCCCCTGAGACTGGACTTGAGACTTGATAACTTCTTTCCACCCTTTTTGGCGTGCCCTCTGCTCCCACATTTCTGTCAATCTCTTTTGTGCTGCTAAAGCAGTTTCGGATTTCTCCCTTGCTTCTTCACAGGTTTCCATCCCTGAGTTGCATTTGTCTGCCTCCTTTTGATATTGGGATGTCATTTTCTTAGCCTCAAGCAGAGCCATGTCAGCACGCTGTTGACTTTCCAACGATTCAGCTTCCCGCATCTTCAATTCCTCAGTCAGTAGCTCCGCAAAATTCTTTTCTGCATCTTCACTCACTTCAGGGTCATGCTTTGCACAATCTGCAAAAAATTTAATAACTGAAATAAAAACCTTGATAACATCTTATAGATTCTTGCTACTGCATGTGGAACAAATAAAATTACACAACTAGGCCATGAGAAGCTTGCAGACTAGGACTGGTACTCAAGTATGATCCATTTTTTCTCACATAAAGCCTCGCCAACTGAATAATGGTTTCATTCGTTTGTATTCATTTCAATTGTACTTTAAGCTAGAGCTAAGCACCAATGAGTCACATTTTATCTTCTTTATGGCATGTTAAGATTCACAATAACATTAAGTTCAATATCGTTATCAGAAGAATATTCAAACCATGTACATCATATTGGAAGAAACGTGCAAACAGTTTCGGCAATACAACTACCCCTTGAAGCCACAATGTGGTGACTAATTTCCATACAAACTGTTGCTCAAAAAAGATCTGAGCAGAAAAATAGATGATTCAGTGGAATAGTTAGTATCAAAATAAACGAACAGATTCATTCACCTAACCACAAACCAAAGAAGAGGCATGTACTGGTAACCAGGTAATTATAATATGCACTGTCAAAGTAAAGCATATTTGGGATGGAGACAAACCTCCAAAAGAAGCATTGCTCAATGCTGCAAGACAAAAAAGCAAAAGAATAGAAAATTAGTATATATACATCATGATAATCAAAGTGATCAACTAATGTCAGAAGAGTTAAATTCCGGTAAATCCACTGTAAAACTAAGGTACATAACTTTGTCATACATATGACTATGATCGAGCAATGAATGAGAGAGAGACTGACAGAACGAGGAATGAGCGATGAAGCTGCAGGCCACATTGTTTTCAACATTATGTGGATCAGCAATTGAAGGATGTCGTTTTTTAAGTTTTTGAACCGATTAAATAAGTCTTATTCTCATCAGACTTCACAAGTCTTATTGACGAAACCCTTTCCTACCTTGGAAGAAGTGAAGTGTATAATATGGTAATGAGAGATGAGTCTAGGAGAGTGATACAAGGTCTATCACAGCCTCTAATTGAATCATCTGCTTTAGCATCTTTTGGTGAATAGAATAAGAAGCGTAAATCAGAAATTATGTGCAGTCATTGCGGGAAGAAAGGACATAAAAAGGAAAAATGCTACATAATAATTGGTTTTCCTCCTGACTTCAAATTTAGCAAATCAAAACGACAAGGAAAAACACTGGTAATTGCAGTTAGCTCAGATTGAAATGATGCTGCAAACAACAAAGATAGTAACTCTGCTCAAATCCAAGAAACTTGTCAAATGACACTAACCACAAGTTTCATATACTGATTGTCTCAGGAAGATAAAATAGTTGGGGAGAGTGGAATTACGAGTACAATTTATAAACCAGTCAAACTATATGAAACTTAACAAAGAAATCAAAAAGATAAATCAATGAAAACACCATGCGCAAACTTGTTTTATTCAGTCACTGCAACAACTTTGCAACGTTTCCACTTTCTTTCAATATCAATCTATACAGCTAACAGGCAATCTAGTAAAATAAAGCAATTAATAAAAGAGAGAAAACAAGTAGTGCTTCCCAATTAACACTCTCCTAAGATTCACACTTGAAAACGCCCCAGAATTTTATTATCATCGAATAAACTCTTAGCTTTGACTCAACATAGGCTGTTTTTATTTTATTTTTTTCGTTTTTTGTGAACTTGAGACCCATCATCCCCTGAAATGAGCAATGCAAAGTCTCAACAACTTGAAAATCAAAGGAGGAAGATACCCATCCAAGATTTAACCAAAACCCCGTATCAAGAATCTATTCGTTCCCTAGATCTGCTTCTGTTATCAATCCCGCGTGATCAGTAAAAGAAGATAAATAAACAACAACCCATAAACAGCAGTTGGGAACAAGTAGCTAAATTAAGCACGAACTTATGCAAATCAAAGAAGAAGCGAGATGAGATCTGGGCAGATCTAGGTAGAGAAGAGATAAGGACAGAGGGAACCTGAAGGGATGGAGAGAAGAGGACGAGAGGAGCAATCGCAGACGCAGGGGGAGCAGGAGACAGAAGAGTGGCTAACGGCGGCCAGGACTCCGTCTTTGTTTTATTTATTTACTTCTTTTCTTTCTTATTTGTGTATTTATTTACTTATTATTATCTTTTTTATTTTG
>JAOQMM010000173.1:29039572-29052214 GCA_027563515.1 Erythroxylum platyclados
CCCAACATCTGGAGGTTAGGTAGATCAGGCTTCAAACCTAATTCTTTTAAAAAATTGGATTCTGGTTAGGTTTGGACACTCAAATTTCCTGACCTGGACTCTGCTCCCATGCTCCTCTAGTATGGCCACCATTTCAGCTTCAGCTCCATTTCCTACCGTCACACTGGACCTAACACAGAACCCCAACCCCTTACAGGTTCCAAGGCAATCAACACAATTCCAACTTCCATTTCCAAGCTTGCCTCAAAACTTTGGCAATGCTCCAGCAGCAGCAGCAACATTGCTACCTCAAATATTTGGACAGGCACTTTACAACCAATCAAAATTCTCTGGCCTGCAAATGTCTCAAGATATGGAATCTAACAAATCACAGCAACCAGTGCAACAGAATTCCTTGACTGATACCGTAACCGCTGCAACAGCTGCCATTACGTCTGATCCTAATTTCACTGCAGCTCTAGTTGCAGCCATTACTTCTTTAATAGGTGGTTCTGCTTCTCACCCTAACAACACCCCTAATAGTAATACCATTGCCAACCTCGCAACCACCAGCAACAGCAATGGAAACTTGACTTCAAGCAATAGCAATAGCAATAGCAACGATAACAATAAAATCCCCAGTTCAAGTTTTACAGGGAAATGAAGATTTTGAATTTCTTCTTCCTTCTATTTTTTAATACTTTCTTAGTTAATAACATCCTTTTTTTTTGGTTTCTTTCTTCAAGAAGATCTAGGATATGAGTTAGTTTGATCCTCTACTCTTTTGGTATGTCCAATAAACTCTGTTCAATTGTATTTCTTATACAAATCAAGTCCAAAAAGAAGACAAAAAAAAAAATTACAGAAGGAAGCATACGAATTAGTCGATTTTCATATGGTCCCGTGCATTAAATAAAGGTTGTTTTGTGTTAATTTCTCTCCACCCTTTTGTAAGTATTATGTAGGTGAAGCCAAGCCAGCTAGAAAGATAGAAACAAAGGAAGAGATAAAGATGGGAGAATCGCATTGATTGAAATTAGTCTTTAGCTGGAGTTGCGTGCAGCAAATGGGCACCAACAATGGAGGAAGAAGTCAAAAATAGCGTCTACTCTGATAGCATGAGAGTGAGGGGGTAAAGGGTGTTTAATCATAAAGAACACTCAAAGGCAGGATGAGGACTTTTACTTGTCAGGATTTGAAGATTTTCCAGTCTACTTAATGACAGGCTACTAATGTAGTAGGATAAGACTTTCTGGGAGCTAGGTCTACGTCCATTCATTTCCAATCAACAAGATAAATGCATATTTGTGAAATCCTCATTAATTAATTATATTATAATCATATAATTTTGTTGATTAAAATATATTAATTGATAAAAAAATAATTCATTTCAATTTAATCAGTGTATTTTTAAAAGTTTATTTCAATATTATAATTAATTTGAAAGGAATTTAATTCAATAAATAATATATCTCAAATTATTCCTATTTTAATTCATTTATTGTCATTACGAATTATATACGATCTACTTCTCTATCAGATAGGAGTAAAGTTGCGTATTTTCAGACTTTAGTACTTTTTTCAGATTATGTGATAAGAAAAACACCTCAATAACAATATGCAGCGGAATTAAATGCCCTAACTTGCAATAATTAATGAGAAACAATCAAACAAATATATGACAGTAATTAAATAGCACAGATAAATCAAGATACACCCAAATTTTAACGTAAAAATCCCCTCAATATAAAGGTAAAAATCACGAGTTGTCCAAACCAAAGAAACAGCTCCACTATAATCAAAATAAGAGTACACCGAAGTCTCAATCAAGTGCATATATCAGTGCTAACAGCCAACCAAGAACCAAACAACAAAGTTTACAATAGAGAATTAAGAAGATGGAAAAAACATAAAAAATAGAGGCTCAGAATGAACTGAATTGCTTTCACAGCAGGCAACGAATTGATGATCTAACCGTTGAAAATAAAGAACCAGATGTTTCGAACTTACTGACCAAATTTTAGCTCAATCCAACGGTTAACGAAGTCACAAACGTGATTTCAAACTAACTACCGTGTGAACATACGAAATTGACTTTTCCTCTCCTCTTCTCTCACTAGTTACTGTTCTAACTTGAATACCACTTCACTCTATTACCTTAACCTGACCCCTCTCCACTTTAGTAAGTGAGACACATAATAGGCTTTTAATTTTGGGTCTTTCTCCACATAGGAAGGAAGCCCAAATCTAATACCTTGCGTTTCAACCAGACTTTTATTGGGTGTTATTGTTATTAATTAATTTATTGATTAAATTAAGATTAAAATAATTTTTATATAAAATGTATACAATATTTTATAATTTGATAATTTAACCTCATAATTTCAATATGTAATAAAAAATGATATCTGAATAAATTTAAATTAAAAAATAAATCACTATAGAATTATAGTTTAAGTAAATGTAATAATCAATGATTTATGCATTTGTAAATTTAGTGTTGTTAAATTATAATATAAATAGGACCGCAAAGATATGCGAAGATTTTTTAAATTATTTAAAAGTTTACTGTATGTGTTTGAGAAAAAGTCACTTATGCTCTAAAGCGACTTAAAACTTTAAATATCGGCTTCGGCTGAGATACTGGTTGGGCCTCAAAGGTAAATGGACGTGGGTCTACAAAATTCTGGTGCAATTTTATTTTATTATATCTAGCTACCCATGTCCTAATCATAGGGAGCTTACACGTCTTACAATTCCTGATTATTATAGTTTCGTGATGGTTGTTGTCATTTCAAATGGTTTCTTAATCAGATTCCACTCTAGACGCAATGAAATTCATAATTATTAGGATTATAATTATTTAAAATATATTTATGCACCTTAAATCATTTATTAGTATGAGCAGATATTTAATATTTTAAACAATATTGACATATATTAACAAAAGGTTGAAGACTAAGGTAATAAGTTAAAATTATTTATTTCTATTATTCTATTTTAATTTTATTTTACGTTCAATACGGCAATATTTTAAAGTAAAAATTATATTACATTATATGTAGAACCTATAAAACGACGTTGTATTAGAAGTATAACATGTTAAAATAGAGTTGTTAGGGCATAATATCTGGTCCAAAAGTAATCCCATGCGGGTCCCAGTTTCTTTATCGAAGGAAAGCGGCATTTAACGTACAAAATTAAAAAGTACACTTTCGCGGGCTTCGTTTGGTGGGCCACGCATAAGCCTAGGCAGAAGAAGACCCCTTGGTGGACTAGCAGTTGAGCAAAGACTAGTAGGAACATCTAGCTGGGTCCCACAGCCCTCGAGACCATCACCCCGGTATGGATGGAATCCTTCACGACCGTGGGATCCCAATCAACCGTATCAACTAACAACATCAGATGGTATTCTTGTTATTATGTACTCTTCCTCGTTCTTGTCTGTCTTATGTAATCGGTGCACTTATATTGCATCGACCTACATTCTTGGCCGTATCAAAACTGTCTGAAAACTCCGAGAAGCACAAAATACTCTCACATCAGGTAAGGCTCGTGTTTCATCGCCTCCAGTTATGGAAGTCTTGAAGGATGATCATTCATTGGGTTTTGCTTTACTTCTTTTTTCACTAGGGATTCTATGAGTGCCAGCCTTTTCTTGTTGTTTCTTATCTTTGTTACCCAGAAAACATAAGAAAGTGATTGATCTATAGTTTTTCTTTTCTTTTTTCTTAAGAATATTTTTGAGAATATGCTTGTCTCTTTTAGCTTTTAGCTACAATTACTTTGCATTCAGTAGTTTAGCTAAGTTCTGACTTTCCTCTTTTTTTTTTTTTTGAAGTATATCTCAGTAGTGTTTGTTCTTTTCTATTTTGTGCTTCTGATTATACAGAATCCATATGGTACAGTATTGAACTGTGTTTACTGGAAATAATAGCATCTGTTCTACCTTTGATGTTTAATCATTGACAGACGTTTGCGTGTTTTGTGTGTATCCATGTCTTAAGTTGTTTTGACTAGAGAACGCAGAACTGAGTACTCTGTTTTTGATTGTCTTTTACGCGAGGTACCAATTGTTAAAGACCATAGTGTTCCCCTTACCCCTTCCTTTTAAACTTTTGCTCTTTGCCTTTCCAGTTTTGTACTATGCTGTTACTTCTTAATTATCCTATGATATTCTAGTTTATTCAAAGCCCTCCCATGATGGAATGACATTTAGAGAAATTGTCTTTTGTCTCTTTTTCAGCTCCCGTCTCTGTTATAGAGTAATCTCTTTGATGTTTGTTGTTATGTGTTGTGAGATTAGTAAAATGGTTAATGTTCATTATGTACTTTTGCAGTTCCTGTTATGGCGACTAAATTAAGCACTCTATGGATAGCTTTTCTCCTTTTCTCTTCCATTGTTCTTTCTGTGCACGGTGATGGGTTGATCAGAATAGGATTGAAAAAGAAGAAATTGGTTAAAGTTGACAAGGAAGGGCAAGCAATGCAAGCAGCTACTAGAAAGTATAGACTCGGTAGTAATCTTGGAGAATCTGGGGAAACTGATATTGTTGCTTTGAAAAACTACCTTGATGCCCAGTACTATGGTGAAATTGGAATTGGCACACCTGCTCAGACTTTCACTGTGATATTCGACACAGGAAGTTCTAATCTTTGGGTGCCCTCATCAAAATGTTATTTCTCGGTTTGTCATATTGACCTCTTCATTTACTGAAATTGCTTTCCCCTGTTACCCTTTCTCTCCCTCAATTTTTGGGTAGAAACAAACTATGTGATTTTGCATTTTCAATGCAGATTTCTTGCTATTTCCATTCCAGGTATAAATCTAGTGAATCAAGCACATATGAAAGCAATGGTATGGTCATTATCCCTGACTTAACCTGTACACTCTCTAATGGCCTTGTAATATTCTTCTTTTAATCTCTTCTTCTTTTTTTCCATATTTAATTTAATGATGTTACTTATGCAATTTGGTACTAGACATTCTTTAATCTATTAAGGACATTGTATATCAAGCCTGGGTGTTTGTCTTGCATACCTGGAAAGCAAGTGAAATACTTTCAGTACTAAGTGTAATTTTTTAGGGCACTTCATACCATTTCTAGCCTCCTATTGTAGTTGAATGATGATTCATCTAACAACAAAAATTTATTCCATATTTTCCAAGTGTGCAATTTTCTCCTTTACTGCCTCTAACCAATCTATTCTGGTTCATCCATGTTGTGAAAAGCATAACATTGACGTATACTTCTGTTCACCCTAGTGCTATACATTTAAGTGTATGCATCCATCAGCAGTTTGGCAATGGATAGGATGCTTTCTTTTGTTTCATTACCGGACTTTTCTTTGTAAAAATATTTTATATTCGGATTGATTCAATTTGCCACGGTATGTACATCTCAATTGAAGTTCAAACTACATGAACATGTTTAGTGATAATGAGTGATTTATCTGAAGTTGAACCAGTCATTTTATAAACAGTTTGACAAGCATACTCCACTTGACAGTACAAATCTGCATTTCAACTCATGGTTGTCTCGACCTCTTAGTCTTCTCAACAATCTGACTGCAGAGATTTTGGTCGCTGTTCCATCAGCAAAGAGCTCCATAATGAAACTTGAACTTCTAAGAAGGACTTGGTTGTAACATTTTTATGATAAAATTGAAAGGATCAGGAATTGGTAGCTAAAACATGTAAAAGGGTCATACTAACAAGACATTAATGAGAAATGATCATTGATTACTGTGATGTTGTTTATCTTATAAAAGATCATCAAATTTTTACTTGACCGCAGTTGAGATTGGTAAGCTCTACAACTACATTTGTTTCTGAGCATAACTTGTATTGAGATTGATCATGTTTTCAACATTGATACAGGTACCTCTGCTGCCATCCAATATGGAACTGGCTCAATTGCTGGTTTCTTCAGCCAAGACAATGTAAAAGTTGGTGATCTTGTCGTAAAAGATCAGGTAAATTTTGTGAACCATAATCTTTCATGATATTTTTTCTTTTTCAGTTAAATTCATCATTGTGATGAATGTTACTGGTCATTAGGACTTCATTGAGGCAACAAAAGAGCCTGGTATCACATTCTTGGCTGCCAAGTTTGACGGTATACTAGGACTTGGATTTCAAGAGATATCTGTCAAGAGAGCTGTTCCAGTTTGGTAAATCTGTTCAACTCATACTTTATTGTCGCGGAGACTTGGTAGCCCAAATGTTTGAATTGCTTTAGAATTGTGCATGTTGTGTTCAAAATTATCAATGTATTTTTCTTGCTGATTTATCATAAAATTTTCTCACTATTCCTGAGATTTTGTATTGAATTCTGAATTTACTTGATAAGGCTGCATTTCTTTGTCTTTAGCTGTTTGTTTTGTAATTTTTCTAGGTACAACATGATTAATCAAGGTCTTGTGAAGGAGCAAGTTTTTTCATTTTGGTTGAACCGCAATGTTGAAGGGGAGGAAGGGGGAGAAATTGTATTTGGTGGTGTTGATCCCAACCATTACAAGGGAGAACACACTTATGTTGCTGTAACTCAGAAAGGGTATTGGCAGGTTTGCATTCAGAGTTTCAATTTTTTGTTGCCAAATTTCTTCTTGTCTGTATTTCACGTACTTTGTTCTAATCTGCTTGTAAATTTTCCAGTTTGACATGGATGACGTATTGGTTGCAAATGAAACAACTGGTACTTACTCAGACTTCATTTTTATCCGTTTCATCTGGGGGCATGGACTTGAGTTAACACAAATATACACATCTGCTTATTATCCTGCGATATAATCTTCTTTACTTTTCAGGATATTGTGCAAGTGGCTGTAAGGCAATTGCAGATTCTGGAACTTCTTTACTGGCAGGCCCAACGGTATTTACTTGTCTGTTTTCTGATTGACCCCAATAACTTATAGACTGAGTTGCACTTTCGAAAGACAGTTAATTCATGAGCAGTTCTGCAGATATTATGTCTTCCTTTGCTGTTATTCTTTTGTATCATCAACCCAAATTAGTGACTTAGTCACAAAATTATGCTGAGTTCTTGTGTGTATCATTGGCTTAAAACAGCACACCTCCGTACTTGAAAAAGCAAGTTTCTATCATTGACAACCTGCTTCTTAGACTGTTCTTTCTTCAGCTTGATGTGATTCATCTATTCCTCCTTTCATATCAATGCAGTATTTTAGCCAAGAATATTTTCCTAGGGAATTAGTTGAGGCTTAAACTCTATATAAATTCATTTGCAGTATCAAATTCCTGAATAATTACTGTTTGAAAATAATCACTGCTGTCTAGAATTTTGAATAATATGAATTTAATTGAAGAACCTGTCATCTGTCAAATTGCTTATTTTTCGTTGTTCTTCAGCCTTTTGCAAGTATATTCTCTCTAGAATCTGATGATTGTTTCTAATATATGGTTTCAATCTTCAGACTGTCATCACTCAAATTAATCATGCCATTGGAGCCTCCGGTATTATAAGCCAAGAATGCAAGACAATGGTTGCCCAATATGGGAAAATGATAATTGAAATGCTGGTAGCTAAGGTGGGGATGATAGGTCTGGTTCTTGTATATTGTATCCAGCACCATTCCTCTTCCATCACAGTGTGTGTTTTTGGGGGAAGCTTCAAATGCTCAGTTTCTCTCTCATGCTCTTTTGAACCATATCTTGAACCTGTTTTAAATGAGCTGACTAATGCTTTTCTCATTTGTTGTAGACACATCCACAAAAGGTCTGCTCTCAAATAGGATTTTGCACATTTGATGGAACTCGCAGTGTTAGGTCAGCTGAAACATTTTGGTGATTCTAATTTTATATGTTCTTATAGTCAAATCCTAGTTAGCTTCTTGAGCTATAGCTGTGGCATCATGGATTAATTTGACCAATGTTTCCAGTATGGGCATTGAGAGCGTGGTGGATGAAAATCTAGATAAGCAATCAGATGGCATGCATGATGCCATGTGTACTGCTTGTGAGATGGTGGTTGTTTGGGTGCAAAATCGTCTCAGGCTGAATCAGACAGAAGATCAAATTTTGAACTATGTGAACGAGGTACTTTGCCTTATTATTCCCTTTATGGGGAAAAGTAGCTTGAAAACATCAATAACCACAATTTAATTTCAGCTCTGTGAAAGATTGCCTAGTCCAAATGGAGAATCAGCTGTTGACTGTAGCAGTCTGTCTTCCATGCCTAGCGTCTCATTCACAATTGGTGGTAAAGTGTTCGACCTTACCCCAGAGCAGGTATGTCATTGCCTTTTTTTTTTTTTTTGAAAAATCATTGCATGTTCTACTTTGCTGTTAATTCAAAGACTTTTCATGTCACATTTAGTTTGCTTAACCACAATTGTGGAATGGCAATTTCCTATCTGGCTGTAAAAATTATAGCCTTGTGCCTTGTTGTTTCTTGCCACCAAAGTGATTGTCAAGCTGTCTTAAAATGTCAGTTTCTATCTTCCCATAATGTATCACTTCCTTGATGAATTACTTAGTTCATTTATTCGAATGAGTACTTATCATTTAATTCATTAGAGAAAAGATGCTAGTGGGAAGCTATTTTCAAGGTGCCCTGTTCTTTTTCATTGATGATTCCTGCATCACTTCTGATGACAGTGCCATCTTTATTTTCTCTCCTGCACTTGAAGATTTCTAGGCCTTGGGAATGAAGGATATTTCTGTCTGTCATCTGATTCCCGCTACCCTCAAAACAATTACACAGTACCATCTTTATTGTCCTTCCTGCACTCTGATAAAACATAAAATTGCTATGTTTATCTTGGAAGAAAAGTAGGAAGAAGTGAGCTTACTTCATCTAGTCATAAATCACTGCTAAAGAGCAAGTCAGAGGGATGCTTTGACCAGAATAATTGATGGTGTTAAATGCTCATCTGAGAGGAAAAATCAAGTGAGGTCCTTATATTTATGATGTTGTGAAGTACAATTTGGGTCTCAGGTCAACTTTGTAGTATATTATTTTATTTTTTCTGCATACTTTCTCTGGTTGTTTCCATAAAGTAATATGTCAATAACTGGTGATTTTGTGTATTGTAGCTGCCTTTTGTTTTTTTAGGCTGACTTTGTTTATTTTTTCTTTTATGCTAATCGTTTCTTGTGTTATTTCAAAACTATCTGAATGGTGTTCCCACGGATCAGTATGTTCTTAAAGTGGGAGAGGGTGAATCAGCTCAATGCATTAGTGGATTTACTGCGTTAGATGTGCCTCCTCCGAGTGGACCTCTATGGTAAGTTGCTTTTCTATTATTGTGAATTACGCAATTGCATATTATGGCTTGTTGTGATGCATGTCAGATCAAGTAACACCGTTCTTCTCAGTTGAAAGCAAAAGGGCAATGAAAATCTCTACTCAGTCCTCAGTGTTTTGCATTAAGCGTAATCAGACTGTTTATTTATTTGTTATTCCGCTGTTTCAATGAGAAAGTTGTTCAATTTCTGATGCGCGTTGACAAGATGCACTACTATCCAGTCCTTTGAAGTTGAACAATAATTTTGCATGAGGGAGTTCCCAACATTAGTCAGCATATCAATCCTAATCTCTAAGCGTCATAATTTATTATGAACAGAACAGACAATAAACCTATAGAAGACTATTCCTAAAACAATTTGAAGTCCGCGAGAGGAAGACTACTGAAATGCACTTGTTTAGAGAAACTCTCTTCAGAAGTTCTATATGACAAGACTGAATGAAATACAATAGTTCATTAGCCCCTTATACAAGTCTTTAGGTTAAATGAAATGGAAAAGTATAATCTTAGCGAGCAAGTTTTCCACTCGAAACAAAACACGACAACTTAGAACCTAAGTACAGCAATTATCCTTAGTCTTGTTGTTAGACTTTCGAATTGCAGATTTCTCCTTAAACCCTATATCAGTTAACAGATTATTGTGTTGTTGATTTGTATTGTGCTTTACTGATGCTGTTTGTGGTACAGGATTCTGGGAGATGTTTTCATGGGTCCTTATCACACAGTGTTTGATTATGGGAACTTGAGAGTTGGATTTGCTGAAGCAGCTTAACTGAAATCCATCTTTGTATCAATATATATACCTATCTACTTCCTTATGTATCAATATATATACCTCTATATTTCCTTATTGTCCTGTAACAAATACATGTATACATTGTGCTACTAAAGATTTATGCTCACCAAGCTGTGAACTTGGTACACTGTTTTTTGTTCCCGTCCTGAACCTGTGAGCATATTCTGTAGTAAACTTCTTAAGAGAAAAGGATGATGTTCTAAAGGAGATTGAACTTATCTTCTTTTATTTTTCTTACTGCAGTTTAAATACTGGATTAATGTATAATCCTTCCTTAACCATATCGGTAAGAACGCTGACTTTTCAGGGTGTGATTAGCGTTATAGGTACTGAAAGAAGTTATAATAATCTAAAATCACTTGTAAAGAATGAGACACACCAACAACTAAAACGGTACACTCCGTTCCATCCCACTTTTCCACAAGAAAAATGAGAGAAAATGCGTATGAATCCCAAAACGTTCACATTGAAGGGTTGGTGACCGACTATTTAGTTTTGAAGTGGTGCCATTGATATCTCAAAAGCTACGGAAACGTGAGACAACATACGGAGCAAACCAAGGTACCTTTACTCATTAAATGTGCCAGCTAACAGCCTTTCATGACAAAGCAAAGTAATAGCTGAACTGGTCACCCGAGACATAGTTTCAAGTGAGAGTTCGATTGGACCACCAAATCCCATCTAAGCTGAAAGGGCACACCTATCTAATTTACTTTTGAGCCGATCTTATTTTATCTCATTTTATTGTTATAAAATTCACTCTTAATATTTATAAAGAATAAAAAAAATTAAAATAGAGATCTTTTTTATTTTACTCTGACCTATAACACATTAACAACGTCCTTGTTGCTTCTTGTAAATGCTTGCGAAATGGCTGTTCTGCAATCAACATCACCCCACCGATATCAATTTTCCTTTCCACCTGGTCTATTGTATCACCCTTCTCCCCGATTAGTCATTCAATTCCTACTCTTTGATTACTTACTTAAGAAATGGTTCAAGACAAATTTTAGAACTTAAAATTCTGAAATTAAATCTGAAACACTTAATTACAGTGCTGGTTTAAGAGTTTTGTGCTAACATGGTAAGATTTTTATTGGATATATTGGATTTTAAAGTTGTAGTGAGTCATATGTGCACTCAAAAGGAACATGGAATTAGGAGACTTTGCCATTCGAGGATTGGCTAAGAAAAACGGTAGCAAACTGTTTATTTGGGTCAAAATCATGCTTGTTTTTTAGTACACAAGCTCATTTTTCGTTCAAATAGAAAGCCGATGAATACAGAACCGACACATGTATCGCTTTTAAGTTTTAACAACTGAAACCAAACCTATGTGTACGTACATACTCCATGAGATATTTCGGATCCCATGTACCATCTTTGTAGGAAATTTATGAAGATTGGCTGGCACTATTCTATCTCTATGGTTTCTAGAAGTGGGGCCTCGACTCATAATTTGGACTACATAGAATACACACACGTGTATCAAGCAGGGGACCAAACTCTTATCCGAACAACTAAAAGGGTAAGTTTAGTTTCAACAAACAAGCGACACATAACAAATTGAAATCCAACGCATCAACTTACCCTTCAAGATCAAGACGGAACGTCGAAGCAACCAAAGTGATCGAATCCTATCGTAAGAAAGCGAAAAAAGAGAAGGATGAGCAAATTTAAATTTAAATGCGTCCACTTTCTATGTATATATGCTCTGCTTACTATGCCCCATAAGAGTTTCCCACCGCTTCCCAACTCATCACGGACACTCAGAAAGAACCATTCAACCCTAAACCAATCATCAAGTAAATACCCATTTCAGGAAAGTATGTTAATCTTATATAAAACTATTAATTGAACCATTTTGTGGGTGGACAGAGACGTTATTATGAGAACATCATAAGAGGCCACGTAGAGAAGAGAACAAATTATAGACACATGACACATAGAAGAGTTACGTACAGACCTATTATATATATAAGATGGTTACGAGAGAAGGGCGTAAGAGTCTACGTGGCGTGCCACCTAGGCATGACAAGAACTGGAAGGCAGTGACCATCCAACTAAAGAAGAAGTGCCAGTTTTGATTATTATTGTTGTCATTCTTAGGTTGCACCACAAGCATGTTAATAATAATACAGACGTAGCCACTCTCATCTCCACAAGTCCGTTCACAAATCGAAGCGTGTTGTGTTCGTTTAGTTTCATTATGCACGTGTTCCATGTTATGTGGTCCACTTTGGGCTCAATTTTTTTTCCATAATTGTTTATATTCTCCAATCAAGTTTTGTCAGTAATATGAATGACAATAGACTAGCTGATAGATTCTGATTCAGATATTTTGAATAGACTAATTCATGACGCTTAAGTTCAGATCAGCTTGAGGTTTAAAATTGTATCTCAGATAGACCTGAATTTTAGTAGATCAAACCTAGACCTAATTAGAAAGAAAACGTTGTTATAAACTTTTAATTTTTAAAAATTTACTTTACGGAACCAACCCATGAGCTGACCAATTTTTGTTGGAAATTAGTTTGTGATATAAGTAATTAAAGTCAAACTTGGAAATGAAAGGTTGCTTCCTTTCCAAGAGTTGT
>JAOQMM010000173.1:29058908-29077476 GCA_027563515.1 Erythroxylum platyclados
ATCTTGTGTGTCCTTTTTATCTCAATTTCTTTTATTGGTTTGTTTGCTCTATTCGGTTGGAGTCCATCTCCTATCACAATAATGTTACTACGACCTACTACTACTCTTACCAAACAACGAGATAGCTCATGCTTGAATTAAAGATAATTTCCTTTTATTTGTACTGATGTTGCTAACGTCATTACATTAAAAAGAATAGTCTTGCTAGCCACAAGTTAATCATGGGTGCCATGCACTGCAGCATTAAGGTTGAATTTCCCGCTTATTCTTTATCGTTGTCTTGGGATTGAGGTGCAAATGGCTTCTAGTGGTCTCGACCATCTCGTCGCCTTGGCATGGCCACTTTTATCTCCTATTTACAGTTTTACTGTGGTTGGTTTCTTCATTTTTGTTAGTGCTTGCTGTTATTTTCTCTTAAAATAACATTAATGATTACTACTTTTGTTGATGAGTATTATTTGTTGCGAGACGATTGAAGAGTTTTTACTCCTCACAGGTTAATCATGAAAGGAAAGATTTTACTTTGCTCATCATATTATACATTCATGTATTGCCCTTTGATTTCATGTCTCCTCTCAATTTCGATCAACTGTCATTCTTTCTCAGTTTTGCCACTTTTTTCCATCTTCCATGTGCAATAAAAAACTATTGAAAGTTTCTCCTGGTCCAGTAAAAGAAAAGTTGATAGAAGTCTCAAAGATTAAAGATTTGTATATGGTGTATAGGGAAGAAATTTAATCTCTCTTCGAGCTACAGTATTGCTTTGTCAACCTTGGAAAACAAGGTTACTCGACATGGTTACAAACAAAAATCATGGATTCAAGCAAAAATCGCCACTTTATAACACCCAACTCAACATGGTCAGGTTGATGTGACGGACAATCATAAGAAAGTCTGAATCATAGATATAATCACCTGTTCTCCTAAAATCTGTCGGAAGACTGTAATTAGGTTACAAACAAAAATCGCAAATCTTGCTCCGTTAATTTCCCCAGGGCAGCTGACGTCCCTCCTACAGTCCTGTGAAAGGGCATTGCAAAGAAATAAATTACACTTGTTCAAATGTTATTTGGTAACGACAAAGACCAAAGAAAGATGGCATAGAATTAAAAGAAAGGACCCAAGTGCAATGGGCACAATATGTTCGAATCTAGACGTTTAATCACGATCAATGACCGACTTACCCCTCAAACACTACTTCCTTCTTTTCTTGCAATTGCAGAATCTTCTCCTCAACCGTGTTCTCAATTACGAATCTCACAATCCTATGGTGCAAATACGTCAGCCATTTAAAGGCATGAAACTCGTTGCTTATAATGATAAAGCTTAAATACCATACCTGATAGGTTTATACTGTCCTATTCGGTGGATTCTGTCTTGGGCTTGCCTCTCTACAGCTGGGTTCCACCAAGGGTCCATCAAGAATACCTGAAAGTTTACACAATTTCATGCAATTATGAATAACGTGGATACTAGTCACAAGGAGGGCAGATTGGCATCTAAGAAAATGATAGCAGCCAAGATAACAGAATAGACGAAGATGTATATAGCTATTAATAATAAATGAGACAAATAGACAACGGACCTTGCATTAAACAGTCAAATAACTAGCAGAGAAAGTCAGAGCGCAAGACTAAAACTAAACGCAAGGAGCTTCATTTTAACACTTCTAAATCTAGCCCACTGAGGTAGAATAAGTTAACTACCGCTCTCCAGTAAGACATAAAGGGAACGCATATACAAGTATCAAAATGACTTGAGATAGCTCACATGTGATGCCACTGTCAGATTTAAGGCAACACCTCCAGCCTTCAAACTCATAAGGAAAATTCTGCAATCAGGATCCTCAGAAAATCTCTTAATAGCAGCATCTCTTGCAGGCAAAGACATGCTTCCGTCCAATTGAACACAAGTTACACCAGACTACAAAATTGTATCATGTTAGATTCTCCTTCAAGTTCAATTGGAAAATAACATGAAACGGCATAAGATTCGAACCTTCATCAGAGAATAGTTAATGAGATCCAAGAACGAGGTGAACTGGCTGAAAACAATTCCTTTTGCAGAACCATCCCTTTCAACCATACATCTAATTTCTTCTCTCTAAGGCCATTAAATGAGTCAGCACTTACCAAGAGATCGCAAACAACAGGCAGGTTGCAGCAATTAAAGCAAAGTACTTGTAATAACGGTGCAACTTTCATGTACTATATATGGAAAGCATAATGCGGCTGATCTCAAAGCCATTAGATTAAGTTGGGTAGCCTTGGTGTACTATATATGGAAAGAGTGCAATTACGGATTATTCAAACAAGAAAGTAGAAGCAGTGAGATGGTATTTCAGGCCATGTTAGCCAGAGGAATAGCTGCAAATCTGACAAGGAGCATGAAGAGCCAATGGGGATTGGAGTAATATGGGTTTAAGAGATCTCAAAAGTTTCCCTCGATTGCAAGATGTAAATGATTACTAGGAACCATAATTCTCTATAATCTAGTTATTTTGGACTACTAGCCTTTTTGTCCGCTAGACTGTATAGTTTTTTATAATGAAAATTATTAATTTTTTAAAAAAAAAAACTTTCATGTACTACATACCAAGGCTTCTATTTTTGTGCTTGTTTGAAAATTATTTAACTCTATTCTGTTCAGAATACTAGAGGATCTGAAGCCCTTGACAGTTGTTTTAGTCATCTGACGTCCACTAGTCAAATCAGCAGTAAGTAACTTTGAACAGTTGGGACAACGGACTTGTCCAACAGTGCTGGAGTAATCAAGTAAACAAGCCTTACAAAACACATGAGCACAAGCAGCAACCTGTAAGAATAAATAGAAAAGTGTATAAGAACATCAAGGGGAACATGAACAGTTCTGTTAACATCCATGCAAGAATAGCAGCAGCAAGGTACAGAGGAATTGAGAAAAATTGAATCCATATATCTGCTCGTTCTCCTTGCTTCAATTAATATCAATAACCTTCATTTTATTTGAAAAGAAGCAGTAATTGACTATTTTATCAAGCACTGCAACCATATTACAATACCTGGTCACTGCACCCTTTGAAAAGACGTGCTTAAAAGTCTTACAGAACAATCGGCAACAGTAGTTGATATGGACTACACTTTAATAGTAAAATGAAAATAAAGGAATAGGAAGCAGATAGAGAAAAAGAAAGACAAGGACAACTACAACACTGTCACTATCTAAGAACAACAATAGTAAGGAAGCCCTTGCTGTAATGAATGATAAACACAGAAATATGTTGATTTTAGAACTATAGAGAAGAGAAAGTCGCATACTCCAAGAAGTTAGATGAGGACAGAAAAGACTACAAACCACAGGATCTTCTGCAGGATCATGACAAAGGTTACACACTTGTTCAGCACTATCTGCATCAACCATGTTTCCACTTTTTAAAGCAGCAGCGTTAGAATATACCACCAGGTATGGATGATTAACAGCCTGTAATTTTCAAAGATAAACAAAAGAATCAGAATTCAGGACTATATAAGAACAATGAGACACTGACAATCCCAGGTCTTCAATTCTCAGATTTTGGAATCCACGCATTTGAGTGATTCCACAAAATTTAAAAGATTCTCATATCAAATGATGCCTCAAGAGTTGATATTATAGTTCAAAGCACAAGGTTTACGATGATAAATTGGCATGATGAAATGATTTAGTCACCTGCCGCAAGCGTGTCAGAAGGTCAAATATGTGTGCGTAGTTGTTCAACACAGTTCCAGCTTGAACGTATCTGTAAAAAGTAGAAAGAACAGAGAAAGAATGCCTGAAGTTGTAGCTTCAATCTATTACATCTATGTGAATTTCCACCAACAATCACAAAAGTAAGATAAATAGAAATTCAGCTTACTGGCAGGTTTCCAAAATCTAATATCTACATTGTAAATTGTAGGTGAACAAAAGAAATTTGCAGAAGTACACACTAATAATGCACCAAAGAGTGGCATACGTATTAAATTGTGCTTGACTTTCACTGTGTAATGACTCATAATAATCTTCTTCTGTAATATCCATTGCATCTCGCCTCAGTGTTACCTGTAGTTAAGGTGCAAAGACTATCGTCAGCACACTCTAAAGTAGATACTTAAGTTGCAAACTAAAACATGTGATAAGAAAACTTACTATACGTGGAGGAAGCGCAAGATCAGCAGCCCTTCCATTTTTAGTGCGCCTTAACAACATGTCTTTTAAAACCTTTTTTGTCAGCAAAAACATTGCTCTTCTCCCCATATCAGAATTACCATAAGATTGAATTGGCTTGGCAATATTCTAGAAATAAGCAAAAGAAAATTATAATGAGTTACAAATTTTAGGGCAATAAAAAGATTACGCAAAAAATAGTAACATATCAATTCATGAGAATTATATGTGTTATATGTGATATTCTCTAATAGGATATCCTATTTAGGGTATTTATAGGATACTCCTACTTAGGAAAATTTAATTAAAGAAGAAAGGCTAATTACATAAGATATTCACATAAAAAGAAAATAATATCAGTAGTAATAGACTCTTCAATACTCTCCTAAAAATTAGTCAGTCCATGTTTATCATTCTTAATTTACTTGTGAGCCCTTGAAACTTTATTACAGAGCCTTTTAGTGAAAACATATGTAACTGTCAACCAGATAATATATAGGAAAAAATTAATCAATCTGCTCTACAACTTTTCCTCTTCGAAATTTCTATAAATTTCATCCATTATGTGGAGCAAGATATTTTCAAAAACAAAAAAGATTCTGTACTATGCTCATTGTTGATTTCACGTCACAGAATAGTTGCATTAAATCTTCTGCATTTATTTTCAAGTCCTTAAAAACAATGTTCTTGACACTAAAGAATCTTAAAGTCATGCATGCTACAGTAGTTAAGAGCAAGAATTCGTAGGAGAGTTTCACTAATTTCCTTTGCAGTAATAGGAAACATAACATTTTTAATAATCTCCAATGGTATTGAGTTCCAAAATCAAGACATGGTCATCACATCCTCCTTCATTACACAGGATTGCCTGATCATCTAGTTTTGATCCCTAGGAATTCTACATTACTTTAGAAACATCCGCAGTATATGGGACCGATAGATGTATTTTCCATGTACGGTTTAATATTGCCATATTTGGCAGGCCACAAGGGAAACCACTTGCAGACAAGATAGCAAATGGAACTAGGACAGTAAACATGCCAATGGAATGTTCTTCAGAGAAATCCGACATTTCAAAAGATAGCTCAAGAAATGAGACGTCAAAGAGACAATAGAAGGCTAAGCCAACCCAGAGGTGATGTGCTAGTTTTGATACCTAAGGATAGGTTATACAAAAGATTAAAAGAAAGACAACTGATAGAAAGGTGGCTCAAGAACTACTACTGTAATACCATGTACAAAGAGTAGGCAGAGAAGAGTAAACATTTCGAGTTCATCAAAACTATTGATACATATTACTTAAATATTCCCTAATAGGATCCCTATTTACTGTATTTTCATAATATTCCTATGTAGGAAAGACTAATTAAGGTCAATTACACAAGGGTATCCATATAAGGAAATAGTATCAGCATTAAAAACTCTTCCAACAGATGTGGATAAGGAAACCTTAAGTGGAAAAACTTACTTTATTCCACCAACAGAAGTGTCTGACGGAACTATGAGGACAACCGGGGCAAGTTGTTGAAGACCTATAAATGTAAATAAACATCAAAATAAGTGTTAAAACATATGGAAGTCAAACAGCTTGACTTCCAAACTCAACAGATAGATGAGCAATTATATACAGAAAAGATACGATAGCGTGGTGTATCAATTGATATTAAAAAACCAACTTAACTTTCAAGTAACCATATATGTTTTCTATACAGCAAACAAAAGAATAGTTTGTAAATAAAGCAGAAATGTAAATGTTCATAAACATTATGGTGAGAAAGAAAGTCTATTAAATGTCCAGGTCCACAAAAGCTAATATCATATTCACAAAACACCACTGAGTCTTGGACCATACCTATAATCAAGAATTTTGCAATCACAGTCCTTACATAAGTAATATGAGTATGGATATATTTGCAAAAAGCGAACCTGCATGCACAGAATTCCAAACTTATAAGCAGGAAATTTACTTGATGATTAAATCCAGTTATTTGGAATAAAGTGTTCACCAAAGAATATAGTTCTCCAACTCGGTTCTGAAGGGGAGTGCCACTAAGAGCCCATTTATATGAAGATTCTAAAGCAAAAACAGCTTTTGCAGTACTGCATCGTCTATCCTTAATGCAGTGACCCTGGTTTGGATCAGAAGAAAAAGAGAAAGTAAAAGAATATAACATTGAAAAGGCAAAACTAGGCCAAGATTGGAAGCAAAGTCTATGGAAAGTGAGATGTGTATAAGAAAAGCAAAGGGAAAATAAGAAACAATAAGTAACGAATTAAATAAAGAAATTTAAGTAAATAAGCTTATTCCAGAAATAAGATATTATCATTCTTATCAAGTATTTCATCAGAAAGGTTGAAACAGGAGGCCAAATATGGACTTAAACGAAGCTAGATATCTAAATCGAAATCTTGAACAGCTTCATGAACTTATTTTAACTGACATTGTAAGCAGAAAACCCAAAAGTAGCTTTACTTTCGCTATGCTGGCATCCTACCAATTTGGAGATTAATTTTGGTCAACCGAAAGATGCAAAGAGAGAGAGAAAAACTAACAACCAGCTTGTTACCAAGTGATGGTTACGGTGAAAAAAATGACATAACATCTAAGACAAAAATTCACAGAAGTGGCATGACTATAGCTTACTTCGTCCAATAACATCTAAGACAAAAATTCACAGAAGTGGCATGACTATAGCTTACTTCGTCCAAAATAATACGATCCCATTTCACAGAATGCAGAATCGAGTTTTTTCTCCTTGAGTCTAGATAAGCTTCTGAATCTTCTAGGGTAACGTCCTTTTCTGTCTTATTTTCCTTCACTTCCTTATTATGAGCTCTCCCCTTAATGTCATTTTGACGCCCATCATTTTCATCACCATTAGATTTTCTTTTCAGTATACTCTTTGGAGGAATTCTAAGCTTTTTCCTAGTCTGCTTGGACTGTTTTTCTGTTCGCCTAGCATCAGGCCCACAAAAGTACTTCATATGAATTAACAGTTTACGTCCATACAAATATTTTCCACAGTATTCGCACTTTTCCCTGGGTGGCATCACATATCTTCTGTATTCAGCCTCAACAATTGAGTATGTCGTGATAACAAAATCATACTCATACAAATGTTCTGCCAGCTTCGTTCTTTTTGCTCCATGATAGATAAACACCTTGGTACTATTTGGCAATGTAAACTTTTCTATCTCATTCACCCATTGAGTGACAGCAACCACAGGACAGATTACAAGGGTTGGTTTGGCTCCAGTCTCAGTGGATGAACCTGAAGATGATGAGCTTCCGCTGAACTCGAACATTTTCCTGTTCCTTTCTCGTTTTGCAAGAACAAGGGCAATTGCTTGAATGGTCTTCCCCATTCCCATCTCATCTGCAAGAATCCCTCCCCTGGTTGCAGAATCTTCTTGTTTCAAAGCCCAAGACAGCCATTCCTTTTGGTACCTTAACAAAGAGATAGTCAGGTCTGAAGATCCCTCATCAGTTTCCTCGAGACGCTCATGTTGATTATCCAAATCAACAGCTTCTGTCATGTTCTCATCAATCCATTTTTGATCCTCTTCTTCCCAGATTTCCCACATCAACAATGGCTTTGACTTTTTGCTACCTCTTCTTCTATAAGGCTTCTTTCTTTTGGGTCTAGGAAGTTCTTGTTGTTGGTAAGCCAGATGGTACTCATTATGGGGTTCTTGATCCATCTGCCTTCCTTGGGGAACTGCATATACATAAAAATCAATGTGTAGTAGACGAATAAATAAAGGGAGAAAATGCGAATAAAAGCAGAAGAAGCAAAAGTACCTTCATCTTTGAAGTCGTCCTGGTCAGAATAACGGTCTGTGTGAAGTAGAGTCAAGGTAAAATTATACAGAGTAACGCTCAAGAAGGGAGGAAAAAGAATCAAAAAGTACCTTCTTGGCAGCTGGTGTTGTAGTCCGAAGATTCTTCAAAAGATACTGCGTTATCTTTTATAAAAGAAATAATGAAAACATATTCCAAGTAATGCGGCTCAAGAATAGTGTAAAAAGGCATAATAAGATCAAAATACCTTCATATGCGGAGCCGTTGCCGTCGGAGTCTGAAGCTGATACAGGAATATCCTCCTCCGTATTATCTGCTCCAAAGCCGAAAAGGCCAAATGACACGGCAATTTCACTCAATCTCTTAGTAATCAATAACCAAAGTTTAGAAAATGAATGAAAATAGAGAACTCACCAGTTTTGGAGGCTTTCTTGGCTGAGGAGGAACGAGGTCTGAGCTCCATCAGGGATGATGCTTGATAGAGATTTTGTGTCTATGATGTTAGGGTTAGATGAGAATCGATTTTGACAAAAAGGATGGGACTGGAGGGAGAGTGGTGGTTCAGTTCACTTTAGAACAACAGGGGTAAAGTGGTAACTGTACTAGCAAAACGGCGGGAAACAAGAGAGGACGTTAACCCGACGACGCGTGTTTGCATTGCATTGGTTCTTTGCCTTGGGGTAGTCATTCAGTGCAGTAGTCTCTTGGATGTTTGATTAAATCAAAGGTCTAGTGGAGTGGGCCCATTTGATTTGGTATGTATGGAGCTGTGTGCAATACGACCGTTTCCATTTGTAAGCCTTCCACGAGAAGCTACTTGATCCGGGCGCTTCGAATTCAACGCATGCCCACCTGGACGGGCCGTGCTTTCCCGTTCAACTTGTGAAATTATTAAACTTTTATCATAAAAATTGAAAAATATTTTAGAAATATATCATTTTCCGAAAAAATCGTATTTCTAATATTTTTTATCTTTACTTAGCCTTATGATCGTTTCTAGGCAAGAAGCATAAGAACTATCCTCTTTGTATACCGTTTTAAAGTAAAAAAAATCATTCAAAGTTCTTATTTAAAATAACATTGTCTTAAAAGTAAAAGAAATTATTTAAAATTTTCATTTAGAATAACGTAGTTTGCAAGCAACTTCAACAGAACATTACTTAAAATTCGAGATTTTAAAAGTTGCTTAATAATGTATTTATAATTTACAATGCCACTTCTTACTCAATTTCATCAAGAATACTATAATCATAGTCAATAACACCCATAATTTTGATACCACTCAGGCACTCTATAAAAAATTAACATCTTTTTTATATAAAATTGACTTTAAATACTATTTTTGTATAGTTCTAATAATTATTATAATAATTTTCAACATTTATGTATGTACTATGAGAAGTGTATTGGATTTCTTTAAGTATATCTTTTAAATTTCCAATAAAATTTTTTAAATTTTTTAAAATATACATTTGATACAAATTAATAATTTAATTTTTTAATGATCATTTAATTTCTTTCTTTACATCTATAATTATCATTTGCATATCTCAAATTTTTAACTTTTCGCACATTACAAATTAATAATTATAACTTGACAGTGACTCTTTTATATTTATAAATACTATCTACATATCTAAAAATGAAAAAAAATAATATTTTATTTTAATATTACTTTTAGATTAGTTCATATCATATCTATTATTAGATGATTATTGTTAATTTTATATTTTATCAATTACATATTATTAAAAATTAATAAATATTGATTCAGTTTTTTTATAATTTTTGACCAAAAGTACTACCAGATAAAAAGTTTGAAATAAGATAGTTATAATTTAACATGTATACATGTTGTTAAGTGCACGATAAGGTAAGAACTTTTTACTTTGAAACCTATTAATTTTAACACTGCTACGTAGATAGGCGAGAGTTAAACCTCCAACCTAAATTAAGGAAAGAACAACCCTTTGCCGCTGGAATTCGGTGCTCGGTGGTACTGGCTCGTTCCATTTGGTAGACGGAAGAGTTAATGAGATTTCTGACTATACAGTATGAAGATCAACTCCCGAGTGTGGACGTTAATGTTAATGGGCCAAGAGAGTTAACATTTGTCAGACATTCGTGATTGGAATAGTTGTGATAGTCCGGATTTTTGTCCAAACGCTACTCTATCCATTCTATTCAGAATTAAAACGTCGTTGTTATTGTTAAAAAAAATTAACAAACTGATGATGGGTAGCTATGTCATAACTGTGACTTATATCAATTAACAAATTTTAATATAATGTTTAATATTTAATATTTTATTATTATAGAATAATATTTAATATAATAAATTTTATTAAATAATTAATACTAACATTTTTTATAATTGATAATAAAATATTAAAATTTTTATTAATGAAAAATAAAAATATAAAAAATTATTCTTTAATTGAGAATTTTGTTTATGGTGACATTATTTATGTTAAATTTATTTTGCTTCTTTTTTTATAACAAATGCTTCACAACAAAAGCTCCAACTTTTAAAAATGATTCAGAAGCAGAATTTCTTCAGTTAATAAATGAATCTGTTGAAGGTTCGAAGGGGTTAGTAAATCTTTTATTTTTTGTTGAGCAAAAATCTAATTCAGTTAAAATATTTTAAGCTATCAATGTCATACTTACTGAATATGAAGTTAATTCTGCTAGAAAATGCTAGCGATTTTAATGATTGAGACTGGTCTAGATTCATGATTTTAGTTTTGTACAAAGATTGACAGCTTGGATTGTGTTTTCTTTATACAATTTTTATATAATGTATTATTGAGGTTCTAACAAAGATTACAGATAGATCAGAGACAATTTTGGACTCAATCGAAAATTTCTCGAAATTTTTTTGAAAACTCCAAAAAGTTACGAAACGAGTCCGAACAAGCTTTAAAAGCCCCGAAATGTGCTTTGGAGATCTAGGTGATACTTTTTAATGAAATTTGGATGATTTCGGTGAACATTTAGTGATTTCTAGATTCAATCCGAAAGTTCTTATAGGCAACCGAAAAGTTACCGAATAATTTCAAAATACGATGAAAAGCTCCAAAATTAGGATTGGAATCCATAGGAACTGAAACGGGTCAAAATGGAGGTTGTTTGAATAGAATTTGGGTAATCTGAAATTATTGGACTAAAATGCCCTTTTTGGAAAATAATGGTTATTGATGATTTTAAACCATTCAAAATTTTTGAAAGCATCCAATCAATAAGAATTGACCCTAATTAGATTATTTCATGGTCAATTTGAAAATAAGATGGTTATGGAAAGTTTTCGGGATTTAATTCGGTTAGTTATGTCAATTAAATGCATTAAAGAGCAATTTGGTCTTTTTGTACTAATTAAGGGCAATTTGGTCTTTTTACATGATATTAGTGGATTGATGAGTCATTAGAGATGACCAATGAGATGATGACATGTGTTTGATGAGTCATTAGTGATGACAAATAGGAAGGTGACATGTGTAACCCATTAAATGAGTATAAAAAGCAAAACTTAAGACATTTTGCTTCATTCTTTCAACATAAACATGAGAGTGATGAGAGAGTAAAGCGAGAGACAAAAAAAGAAAGGGAAAAGAAGAGAAGCGAAGAGCGAACATCGGCCAAGGAGAGAGGAAGAAGAGTGTAGTCATTTTTGATGGAATTTGATGGCGATTTGGAGAAATCTTGAAGTATTCATCAAATACTCAAAAGATTGGAGGAAAAAATGGTAAGTTTCCTAGCTTAAACTTCTAATTTTTATGGGTTTTCTTGAGTGAGATGGATGGGTTTAGGATCAATTTTGTCTTGGTATTACTTTGATGTTTCTTTGTATGGAATTAGTTCAATATGACAAGAGAGGAATGTGTAGTGGAATTCTGTCTTAGGTTAACTTGAACTAGTCCCAATGTGTTGGCCATAACTCGGCCTACAAACCTCTAAATTGGGTGATTCCAATTGAAGCTGAATCCTAAGACATATTAATAAAAATCTTTAGAAGAAACCTAGACCTAATTTGGAATTAATTATATTGAAATTTGAGATTGAAAATGGTAACCTGATACTACCCCTATATTGAAACAGATTGTGATATTTGGTACCTTTTTCATGATTTAGAAGTTGAAATGGCATGACTTTTAATGATATAGAAACTAGAGACATAAGGGAACAAATGTCTAGAAGACCTCAAAACCTAATTTGAACAAGTTATATATGAAAATTAAGGAACAAGTAGAGGTACGGATTCTGGACATAGGTCATAACCTTGACTCATTATGCATGATTCTGATATAGTGAATTAAATTGGGTAAGATTGTGTTTTGAAGAAATTGGTAAGTTATAATGGATAATATGTTATTTAAGTGAATTTTGAAGTTAGATTTGGAAACGGTGACCAATAGGTTAGCTTACATAAGTAAGCAGAAATATGATTAGCGTACGTGACGATTAGATACAAATCTCAAATTCAGTTAAACCTAATATGTAGTTTTAATGCCTTATTTCCTAATTTGGAAATAAATTCCCAAACAAAATGCGCTTTGTGTAGGTAAAGGAGAGGCACTAAACCCGTGAGTGTGCTTGGAGATAAGTTCCCAAAACTGTGAGTGTATTTTAATTGTTTTATATGACTAAATTCTTTGCAAAATAATTAATGACATTTGAGTGTTCTTTAAATTGATTTTATGCAAATGGTTTCTATTTATGGAGACCAACATGTTATGAGTGTACTTTAAATTGAGTTTATGTAAATGGTTTTCATTTGATCATGAAATGAATATTTATACTGTGTTTTATCCAAATGATATTTTATAACTGAATATTGCTAGCATAAGTGTATGTTTTGGCAATATATGAGTTTTAATTTGAAAGTTAAATTTTATATGCTTAGGAGTTACATTGAAATAATTCAATTATTAATCCTCCCATTTTTGATTTAGAAAATAAGATGATTGGTAAATGTAAGAGTTGCTTTTGCCTATGGTACACCTCTAGGCTTTATACATGTTATTATACTAGTATATATATAGTGGTTAACCTATTATGGGTAAGTGATGTAGAACTAGCTCCGTGAATAGCAGTTAACTAGTCTCAGGTAAGTGATGTAGAACTAACTCCATGACTTGCTACAGTAAGTGATGCAGAACTAGCTCCATAACTACCGGTCTATAGCTGTTAACCTATTACAGATAAGCGATGCAAAACCAACTTCGTAAATAATGGTTAATTAGTCACGGGTAAGTGATGCAGAACCAGCTCCGTGACTTTATGCCTATTGTACTGTATGATAAAGAAACTAGTGGTGGGCTATATTGAGTAAGAAAAGTCATGTAATAATAATGCCACCACTTTTTATTTTTAAAAGTGATTTGATAGGTACCAGTACCAATTCTAGTGGATGACTTATTTTCAGTATAAAAGTTTTCAGAAAACTTATTGCCACCACTGTTTATTGTTTAAGGAAAATGGAAAATGGAAACTTTTATATTATGAGTTTAATTTTGAAAAGCATTCGAAATAGTATTTCAAAAAAATTGAAATTGTGTTTTACGAAATGTTATGTTATTACCAGATTTGATGATGTATGAATAAATTGTTATGAAAAATGTTTTATCATGAGCTTTATGATTGTATGGAATATTGCAATTATATGGTTATGAAAAGTTCAGTTTTCTTATAAACTGATTACACTCATTGAGCCCGTTTAACTCATCCTTATTTTTATGTTTTTAAATAAATCACCCTAGGTATGTGTATATATGTTGTAGTAATTGGGAGTCTAAGATTAGTTGTATAGTCGGGTATTGCTATGTTTGTGTTATTTTTTCTATGTATGTGATGTGTTTTAAGTTATTTTGGAAAGAGTTCAAAAGTGTGATCTTGTGAATATTAGTGGAATTGTAAATATCTTTTTCTTAATGAACTACAAGGGCTTTGATCCTCAATGATGTTTTTAAAATGTTGAGATTTGTATGTTTGTGATTGCTTGCAATGTGGACCTGAGGTCCAGACGTTGAGATGGTATATGAAATATTAGAAGTGTTTTAAAATGTGTTATGCATGTAATTTTTTGAAAATTTTGGGAAGGTCAAAATACAGTCATTGTGCTGCCGAAATTTTTAATAAAAATGATTGAAAAAAAGAAAGGGTATCCCACTATTTTCTGTGCTTTTAACTTTTAAAGTATAAAAGTTTTTAATAAATGAACGACTTGGCTTTGCGGGAACCCTTCGGTTGAGTTAGATATCGATTAGAGGGCTACTGTGGGGTCACTAGGAGGGCTTCACTCGGGTTCCTAAAGGGAAACTCTGAGATAGGTCATTTTACCTAACCTCATAATAGGGATCTTATCAGGAAATTTCTTTAATAAATTCACAATTGCATAGATACGTGTATAACCTATTCTCCTTCTCTTAGCTATGTTTTCATATAAACATAAAGGTTTCCCAATGTAGCTAGCTAAGGAGTTCAAGCCTTAAGTGGTCTAATACTCCAGTAAGACACTAAGGAAGTTTATCTATAATGGAATATTATAAAGCTTAACACTCCCTAGGATAAGGCTAGGCTGCCAGGTTTGAAGAAAGAGAGATTACTGAGAAATTTGCCATGGCCCTTCTTCCATAATTTTCAGAGCTTTAGAATGCAAGGAAAAAGAGAATTGAATAAGTTTATCTTTAGAGAGAAAAAACATCAGCCAGTCCCCTACTCCTCCATTGAATAAAAGCTCAACGCTGAATAATAAGAAAAAGAGGCCTATGTTTAAAGAAGAAGCACCGAGATAGATTCCCAACTATGAGCTCCAGCCTTGAGAACTTCAATATTAAGGGCTATAATGGTTTTCCCTTTACGCTCTTTAAGTGGACTGAAATGAAGAGTTAGGTTTTGATGGTCTGGAATCACTTGCTTCTAACTCTTGTGCTACTTTAGGTTTTGTTTCAAAGTGTTTGGATCTTTAAGAGGAGGTTAAGAGGAGGTGGGCGAGAGCTAATTAGAGGGTGAAGAAGTTTTAAAAGAGGTAGGAGAAGATGAAGATAATAAAGGAGAAAATTCACTACTAATAGCAGGCCACATGGTAGATAAAGGTGGTAGGGGGAAGAAATAACTTTTCAATGGGAAATATAAAATAATGTTAACAAAAAATGGTCAACAGATTATGGCGGGAGTAGAAATAAAATTAAAAATACAAAACTTCCCTTAAGGACAGAGCAGTCATAAAAAGAGGCAGTGAAGGAAGTAAAGCTAAAATAAAAACTAATGCAAGGATCAACGAAGTAGTCTAAAGAAACAAATAAGGGAACAATGAAAAGGGGATAAGTAAGGTAGAAGAAAGGGGAAAGATTAGCCAAGGAACAATCCGTGGCTGAGAAGACAAGAGGAACTCTCACACACTCTCTGTCATATTTCTTGAATTAAGAAGTTATTAAATCTATAAGGGAACTTTCTTTTAACCTTTTAGAAAATTTCCCCTACTTTGATTGATTAAATTTTGTTGTTATATTGATTTGATACACTTTTAAAAAAGAAAAGCTTCATTCAAATGAACAAAATGTTACTTACATCAATTATGCTTGGAATAAAAATAACACATTACATGGCCTCTAATCATTCTCTCATTATCCACCACCAATAAATCCTATAGAGTGATTAACCTTATACAAAGTGATAACCTTGTTTCCTTTTAAAGGTCGATGTAAAAATCAGGGTGCTCACTGATGTGGATTCTGCCAACTGTTAATCTGCTAGATGTGATATCCTCTATAAGCTTGGTGTTAAATTGTATTCAAATTGATTGAGATATGACAACTCCATTAGTATCTTTTTTTTGATCTTAGAGATTTGCTACATAACACTAGTTTTTAGGTACTTTTGCCTGTAGATTTGACTTAGCTTTCATTGTATGCAAGATTTTAATATTCCATCCTCTTCTATGAAATCAAGTATTTTTTTTATTACATGTTATGATATTTTTAGAATTCTCCATTTAAGTACTATATATGAGCTGAATTGGAGATGTCTCTACTGAATAGCTAGATGCTTCCATACAAAATTAATAGTCATATCAGTTAACTTGGTTGCAACATTTGGTTCCTTTATAAAAAATCTTCTGTTCCTCTCCCCCTAAATGTTATAAATCATGTTTCTTAGGGCTAGTTTTTCTATTATCATTCCTCAACTCCTTTTTTTTGGGGTTCCTATTGTACCATTGTATAAGATTTGACCATTTATAAGGAGGTAAATCTAATTCATTTAGGATTTTTCCCTTGTTCCTAGTCATTTAATATGTATGGACACTTGAAAAATAAGTGATTGATAGTTTTTCTCCTCTTGATAATGGAATACATATGATAAACTGTTAAGACTCGAAACTATACTTAGTTCGTTTATGATTGCTATTTATAACAACACTATAACTTAAGGAAATGCATACATGTGCTATGCCATTTTTTGCTAAGATACCCTGATGTTTTTACCTCTTAGCAATTTCCTCCAGGATTTATTAGTAAAAACACCTTGGTTTTTTTTCCATTTAATTTGATCTTCCTTTCTTAAGTTTAACTATACTAAGATATTCTAAGCATAACTTAGAGTTGCTATGACACTTTCATAATAATTGAGAGCCTAGTGAACTGTGTAATTTTCTAGTATAGAGGCTCTTAGCTAACTTAGTTCTTAAATCTCATTAAAAGTTCCAAGACTTGACCAATTGTCATACCAGAAGGAAGTCTTTTCTCTATTCCCTATCTAATGCTAAAATTCATTTATAAATTTCTATTTGAGTTTGAAAATGTTGAGCAGAGTCTAAAAACAATCATTTTTAAGTTCAAAGATTCATAGATTTTTCTTTTTTATATAGTATTCATATATCCACCACACCTATAAAAAGTTTTTGTCAACTAGTAACCTTAATACTCTCTTCAACATCATAACTCGATTCATGATTTTGATTGATAATATGTCAAGTCCCTCTTTTCCTTTTGTTCCTTTCAAATATCACTCCATCTAAATTTGGCTAGATACTTCCCCTCTACTTTTCCTTTCCATAGAGATCTTCTAAAAATTGTTTTATGTGTTTAGTAACGGTCTTAGGGAACTATATGTGTGGGCAATAATACATATATAAATTATCGAGAACTGATTTGATCATCTTAATTCTTCTTACTATTATAAGTGACAGAGTTGTTTAGTTGGATATTCTAGCCTTAATCCTCCCTAGGAGTTGCTTGAATTCTCTGCATATAGGTCTCTTACATGTGATAAGAACTCCTAGATAGCAAAAAGGAGGCTTAAAGGATTTTATCCTACATATGCTAGCTAACCGCCTTGTAGTGCCACTTGCATTGACTGAGACAAATAGAGTGCTCTGCTGTTTATTTATATGAAGTTCAAACAAGGATTTGAAAGTGTGCAAGGAAATCATAAGTAGCCTTATAGAGCTTGAGTCTATTTTTGAAAACCAATTAGATTATTTGCAAAGGAAAGACTTGTCGTCTTTATACCTTTGAATTTTGAATAAAATTTGAAACTCATATCACTGTTAATTTTGTAATTAATTTGTCTAATTAATAATTCCATAGCCAAATTGAATAGATAGAACGATAAAGAGTCTCCCTATCTTAAGCTTTTGCGCCCTCTAATAGCTTAGTATGTTCACCATTTACTAGAATTCTATATGACATAGTGCTGAAGCACTGAGAGATCCACTGTATGAAGGGGTAGGAAAAATTAAAAGCCTACAAAATATTGAGCATAAAATCCTATTTTAAAGAGTCATAAGCTTTGTGAAATTCTATCTTTATTGCATAATTCCAGCTAACCTTTTTCCTTGAATAGTTTTTGAAAAGTTCATGTACCATAAGAATGTTGTCTCCAATTGATTACCCTTTAATATAAGCTTATTGCGTAGAGACTACTAAGTGGACAAAAATTGATTTAGTCCTTTCAGCCAAGATTTTTGAAATTACCTTGTAAATAGAATTACGACATGATATAAGGCGATAATCTCATAATGAGTTAGGAGATTTCACCTTTGGGACAAAATAGACGTAGGTTCAATTGATCTCCTTTAGCATCCTTATATTGTCAAAGAATTCCAATACTAAATTATTTACCACTTATTTTGTGTAAGACCACTTTGGAAGCTTCCAATTGTTTAATTAGATCGTGTATTAAGTGACTAGGGACTTGATCTTTAATGAAAGATATGAGGATAGTTATTGATGAAGAAGTTACTTTAAGAGAACTAATTGAGTCCTTGAAAAAATTGAATGCTTCATTGTGAATCTCCTTCTTATAATATAGAATTTTATCATCTATTTTACTTAGAAAAGTGATTTTACTGTTATTCCTCCTTGCTTGAATTACTTTATAAAAAAATTGGGTATTCTTGTCCCCATCATTTAACCATAAAACTATGGATCTCTACTTGATTAGTGAAATATTGTTCTTAGCCAAGTTGTTGTACTTCATCATCACACTTTTTTATTTAATTTGCAAATATTTGTTATGAGTAATCTGATATGTGCTTAATTGATTATTTAATTATTTCATAATACTTAGCGATTAATGACATAAAAATGCTTAGGATACTTA
>JAOQMM010000173.1:29098819-29117088 GCA_027563515.1 Erythroxylum platyclados
TCATTTATTTCATCTTACTTAATATGTTCTCAATCGATTCAGAAATATAAGTTACGTAACCATCATGAAATTCTGATTCAAATCCAATGTTATAACTTTATTCTAAATAATAAACTTTTAACATGATAATTAAACAACCATTCTAGTTCTAAGTTTAACCTCTCAAGGTAATAATTTTTTTATTTCCTTTCAATTTTGCCTACACATTTAATATCCCATCACTTCTACTTATATCTCTATTCTTTTCTCCATCAAATCCATGAAAATATATTTAGTTCCACATCGATTCAAAGGTATACAACCATAACGCAACACAAATATCATATTCAATGATATAATCACAAATACAAATACATTGAATCGATGTCTAACGTACCGAACCATGTAGTATCTCCTATATCACAATATTTATAAATTTTTATTTTCTCATATTGTGACAAATCATTGTTCTTCTCATTGTTTCTAACAGTGCAGACTCTTAACAAATGTTCATGCGTGTGACTCATGTAAATGCAACTAGGACTAGGGATCAGTTGCCACTGCATGCCTAATTGAACATTACTTGAAAATGATAATGTTTGTCATGTTTGTGATGCATGTAACTTGACATATACTATGACAAATGCCCATATAAGATGCCAAACCTGGGTTCTAATACCAAAATGTAACATACCACTCTCATAGAGCATATACCCGACATATCGAAAGGTATTCGAGAACATACTCTACAAAATCACACGTTAAGACGATCACATTTCTAAATTTTATTTTTGAAAGACATCAAATATCAACTCATTACATATTTTAATCATTTCAAACCAAAGCATTTCAAATCTTCACTTTGAATCATTTCATTCATAACCACATTCAATCTCAATCATTTGTCCCATTTTTTTTACAAACATATACAATCTCTAATATCATTTCATTTCTAGAATTCACATGTATAATATACAACAGTTGAGATACAATTCTTGATACAACATAACTAAGACATTTGCAGGTACAACTGATCCTGACACTGACCCATGTCAAAATGCAGAAGCTACGTCAACTAGACTAGCTAGCTCTCATTTGAACCTGAAAATCAACGTTGCAATTTTGATGAGTTTTGCAAACTCAGTGAGCGAACCACTCTCGATGTGCTCACTCCAAACAATACAAATATTACAAGTGTATAATTCACATCATTCAAATTCGTTTGGTATTTGATATTTAGTCACATCATACATCACATTTCACAAGAACATCATAGATCACAAATATGTCATATAATCATTTCAGGCAGTTCAATCATTCACTTTAATCATTCACATTATCCACACGTACATGATTCAACAATTATTCACAATTAAACTCATTAATGCATGTAATGATATAATGCAAATGCATATGAAACTCCACTTTCATTTTTACTTTGTTGTGACTAAGCACCTATTTAACTATCCCATACCCTTTGTGAATACCGGGCTCATTCACATGCACATTTCAGATACTGCCCCGTACTCTTTATGGATATTGGGCTCATTGATAACTGAGCTTGTGGCTCTTCTGTGCACATTCTGAGCTTTTAGCTCATTTTCACTGGGTCACTCCGGTCACAACTCCTTTATCTGATTATGTATAAACATGTAATGAAATGCAACAAATCACATAATTCTATCAACCACTTTCACTTCACATTTCACAATCATTTATCACATCATTAGACCTAAGTCCGGTATTAAACATTTAGTTGAGCACAAGTAGTTCCACATTCACATACAATAGTCAACACTTCCAATACAGTTCCAATTATAGGTCTCCTCAGACATCAGTGTTCGGAATCATCACGATCAATAGCAATTCACTATCTATAAGTAACAAGAAACAATACAATGAAAGTGAGAAAACATCTAGGTTGACTCATAGTACAGTTTAGTTAAGCTATTGCCTTGATGATCCGACAATGTCTGGGTGCTGAAAATCATTCGGTGCTTCTATTCAATTCAATACACATATATGTACACATTACCCATTTGTATAATCAAACAAATACTCATTTATGCACATGTATATGTTCGATGCATGCTCAATTGATTTTCCTTTATGAATAAGCTGTCTTCTTTTAATCATAACTCTCTTTACAAGAATCCAAATACCATGATTTTGTGCCCTCTGAAACTAGACTTCCATTGGTCTTAATGTATCCAAAAATTACACAAACAACATCTCCCTTTAAAATACAATCCCCATCCAAATTCGGTTCTGTTTTCTGGTAAGAAGCAGACTGGCAACTAACACTCAAACAACAATAAATCATTATCAAGACATATTTTAGCTAAACTGTTTCACAGAGACATTAATGAGACATCAATAATCATTTTTTATGTTTTAGACTTTGACTAATTCAAGCTCTAAGGCCATCAAAAATTAGGACGTGATATAAGGTTCCTGCACAGGGGTCTGTTGCAGGTAGTGTTAGGAAAATAGCCATAACTCATGTTCTAGACATCATTTAATATACCATTTTCACCAAAATCAAGCTAAGAATATTTCTACAACTTTTGTTCTTTGAGTTTCTTCTAATTCACATTTGAAAGATATGTAAAATTAACCACAAAAAGAAGATGAAATTGAAACCCTAACTTTCAACCTAATCTTCCAAATCTAAGAACACTTCAATTGCAACTATATTTAACATAATTTCTCCATCATTTACACTTAAAACCTCACCCTAATTCATCCATTTCATAGTCTATCATTTCCATGATTTTTCATATCCAAAATAAGCCATATTCATTCAAAAATTTTCCAACATGCTCATCATTAACCCTACTTGTTTCTTATCTCTATTCAATCACCATGTAAGTTTATTATGTCATGCCATAAAGATAAAAAGATACTTACATGTTAAGCCCTAGATTAACCTCAAGCAACAAGCTTCCTTAGCCTTTAAAGGTTGCAAACAAGAGCTAAGAACAAGATGAAGGTAGAGAGGCTTTCAAATACAAGAAGAAAGCTGTAACACATTGTCAAAAACTCAAATTAACTGTTTGAAGGCGTATGAGTGTGTCGATGGAATGGAAGAGAAGAGAGGAATATGTTGTAAGAAAGCAAAGGGGAAAGGGTCTTGCAAGGGTGAAAAGTCATGGATGTTGGCGTGGGATTAAAAAGCAAGACACATGTCATGCCATGTGTCAACAAAACGACGTCGTTTTTTTTAGTTTTGTAGAAAAATATAAAGTCAGGCTGACCTGTACTTCGCTCATTGGGTTAGGAGGCGGGCCACAGGCTTTAGTCAAGCCGGGCAACCCCAGCCTATCAGGTCACGGGCCATTCAGCCCATGCCTGTTTTTATCCTTAAATAGAATAATAGACCACATGTAGGGTATTACTATTCATTTTTTTATTTTTTACGATGTAAAATTCTATTGAAAATGGATTATAGTTTTATTATAACAAACAAATTGACAGAGACTTAACACATTTGTCTATATTGGTAGAAGAAAAATTTTAGTGAAAGACATTGATCCCGATAAGTTATGTTAGTTTAGTATTGTGGGAACTATTAAGCATAATTGGTTTTGACAAGTTGGGTATGATATATTATAGGCACCGAAATAAAACTCTAATACGTTGGGTGGTTGAGATTAAAGATGTTGGTAAAGCTAATGATATAATCTTTGTTGTATTAAATCATATAAGAGTGGAGATTTATTTTGAGGGTGAGTGTAATATAAATGAAGCATCAAATGCAATGTGGCTGATATGGTTCCATCAAATTGTGAAGAAGAAGACGATGGTTATACAAAGGATGAAACGCCTGTCGTGTGGATGATAGAGGCTGAAGAAAACGTTGTAATATTAGATGAGAATGATGGCGTTCTAATATTGGATGAGAATGATGGTGGTAGTGAAGTTTTAACTGCTTGCGCAACTAAAAGATGTGACAATAAAGCAACTAATTATGCTATTGATGGAATGGATATGACCTTAAATTTCAATTTTGGAGAATTTTTAAATTAACTAGAGATGATATTTTCAGCCAGTCCAATTAATTTGAGCTTCTTCAAATTTATGCTAATTGGAAACAAAAATAGAATAGATATAATTTTCTATTTCAATTTCAGAGGGTGATTAAGTTAATTAGGGTTAACTTAACAACCGTCTCAGATTTAATACTAAGTGCGATTGTATGGACAATAACATGAGGGAAACTTTAATGGTTAGACATTAGAGGTTAAAATAAAGCATATTATTAGCGTTGTTAACAAGATGGTTATGAAGATGATACATACAAAATAAAGTTTTAGGAGATAATAACATAGCATCCATAACAGTGATAGTAAAATTGAATCATAAATTTAAATTTAAATTAAAACTTGATTAAGTTAAATTAACATATTATAATTCAAGTTGGATTGCAATCAATACTAAACTTTTTTGATCAAGTCTCATTTGAATTGAACTCAAAATCTGCTTAAATTATAATATTTTATAAGGTTTAATTTCAATATAAAATATATTTTTTTTAATTTTAATTTAATTTAAAATTTGATTAAAATATTTTATTTGTTAATTTTCGAATACCTGAAGCCTTTTGTATAGGCTAACCCCTAACATATACAATTTCGTGGACCTTGCACCCTAATGGTAGGTTCACCAATAGTTCAGCTCACAGTCTACTCTTAGCACATATGGGGCCTATTCCGTGGTGTGTGATGGTATGGCAATAAGTGATGTGTCCTAAAGCTGCGTTTTTTTGTTGATTCGCGATTAAGAATAGGTTGAGGACTAAAGATAGATGATTTGGGAGTTACGACCACATTGTATTTTATGTAAGTAGCTAAATGAGAGTCGTAATCATCTGTTCTTTGATTGCCCATATAACATATCGGTTTGGAGTAGTATACTCCATATGATCAGACGCATGTGCACTCTGGGTGGGATGAAACACTGCAAACAGTTATCTGGTGTTTCAAATCCAGTCAATGTAATGGGCTGTTAATTAAGACTTCTTTTCAAATTGTGATCTACTATATTTGGCGGGAGAGAAATCGGAGAATCTATATTAATACGAAGCAGCATAAGTACGTACTTGCGGCCAATATTGTCAATATGATCCGAGGGATTATGCTTGCCAGAGGAAAACAAGATACTATAAGCCGAATATTAGAAAAAATTGGCATATCTGAGTTATTGTGGTTCTTTAAGTTGTATAGTCTTTCCTAACTTGTTTTTTCTTTTGAAGTTGCATTACGTCTTGTTGAGGACCGTGTAAAAGTTTCTTTCTTTTGATTTATATATTTATTTCAAATCCCAAAAAAAAATAGTTGGTTGCATAAGAAGTAAATAAGAAAAAGGGAAGAAAAGGCCAAGAAAACAAAAAAGTGAAAGAGAAAGAGGAGGCTTTGCCACGCTCACGTATACTTTTTTTGGGTTTTTTCTATCAAAAATAACCTTATTTAACAGTATCTCATGAATAAAATGACATCATTTTTTAAAGAAGAAAAAGCCAAGAAAACAAAAAAGTGAAAGAGAAAGAGGAGGCTTTGCACCGCGTATTCTTTTGGGTTTTTCTGTCCAAAATAAGCTTATTTAATGATATCTAATGACTAAAATTACGTCATTTTAAAGGCAAGAAAAGACCAAGAAAAAAAAAGTGAAAAAGAAAGAGGACACCTTGCCACGCTGACACATACCTTTTGGGTTTTATTTTTGTCCAAAATAACCCTATTTAATAGTATTTAATGATTAAAATAACGTCATTTTAAATATTAAATATGAATTTAAAGAATATTAGATAGGGTTATTTTAAATAAAGAATCCAAATTTTAATATATTTTAGGTCCTTTGTCTAAAATATCCTTGTCCATAACAGTACTCAAAACGAAATGGTTTTTGGACATAAACATGAGTTTAGAGATCGTATCTAAGATTAGCCAGGATATTTTTGACTCGTATCTAAGATGCGCCAAATTCTAACTACTAATTATTAATCCGGACGTACATGCAAGTATAGGTGCGTAAGTAGGCTACATATGTATACGGTGATTGTTAATAAGAGTAGCACCGGCGGATTCCTGTTCGCCAGTTTTTGCAACCTGTGTAATAATTCCAACACCTGTACAGGTTCGCTTTCAATTTTATAATCTTAATCACTTTCATTCAGTTGAGTTGGTTTTGGACTTTACGAGGCTTGATTGAATTACATGCACTGCTTTATTTGAGTTATAAAACCGTTCCGGTTCTGGGTTAGGACGGAAGAACTTGTTTTGAGCGTTAATGATTCAAGTGGTTCCACTTGAGTCATTTCCCTTTCGTAATTTCTGGGATTTCTGTTAGCCCGGAGAAAAGGTTAGCAAACTGCAAAAGTGATAGAACCCGACGATTGTTTTGTTTAGTTGCTTCAAACTGGGAAACTAGTTTTTGACATACTTGGTTTATACATAAATAGACGGTGATTCTAGCAAGAGCTGATTTTCTTGTGGATATTGATAATCATAGCTTGCTTGCCTTTTATTTGATAATTTTGTTGTTATCAAGTCTGGGATTGAAGGTAATGAAAAGGCTATGTTTTCGTGTTTCCTGCATGTTTGCAGAGTACAAGGAAGCGGGCTGTTATTTCCAATCTTGAAATCAAGTTCAGAGGTTGCAAATTTGTTGGGCTTATAGTAGCCAAGAAAAGGAAGTAGAGGTAAGATACTCTCGTCTCTGTCTCATCCCGAAGCACGCGACTCAGAAACTGAGAAGTTCTTCACCCATTTCACTTTCACTTTTTATGAGCATATTCTTTTAAATTTCCTTGAAAGTAGTTAAAGATTCAAGCAACACATCCTGTCTAGATTTATAATTTAGAGCAACTCAATAAAATCTGTGACTAGGACAAGCCATTCTTGACTTGTGCGAGCTCAGCAGATTATGCTTCGAATCTAAAATTTAGGAAACAGAAATCAAGTTCTATTGTTATTCCAATTCATACATGCAGGTTTTGGAGTTCCTTTTAATGTTACTGGTTTATGGGTATTTTGAAGATTGTGTACTTCAGTCCACGACACAATTTCTAGCTCTTTTCCTCTGTTATCTACTGTTTATTACATTTACGTGATAAGTTGCAGACCATTTTGAGCGGTATCATCGTTGAAATGGTTTTAAAGAACACAGCTTCGTACTTATTTCTTTGAAGTCCTATTTTACATTTGGAAATGTATCCGTGATGATGATGATGGTATAGATAAATGGAGTATTTAACTCTTTAATTCCATGGAAATATTTTCAGCGAAAATGGTAACAAGATTGGTAGATTTGAGGTCTGACACTGTCACCAAACCAAATGAAGCAATGAGAGCTGCTATGGCAAATGCTGAGGTCGATGATGCTGTTTTGGGTGATGATCCAACTGCCTTCCGTTTGGAATTTCAAATGGCTCAGATCACGGGAAAGGAGGCGGCTCTCTTTGTTCCATCAGGCACCATGGGTAACCTCGTTAGTGTGCTTACACACTGTGATATAAGGGGAAGCGAAGTCATTCTTGGAGATAATTCTCACATCCACATCTATGAGAATGGTGGTATTTCAACCATTGGAGGTGTGCATGCAAGGACTGTGAAGAATAACAAGGATGGGACAATGGACATCAACTTAATTGAAGCTGCAATTAGAGATCCTGCAGGGACCCTTGTGTATCCAACTACTAGGCTCATTTGTTTGGAGAACTCACAAGCCAAGTAAGTTCTATTCTGGTTTGATGAAATTTGTTTAGTTCTATACTGAATGCTGACATGATACTAACTTCAATATTTTAATCATTTCATGTTTGTAATCTCTTTTTCTAAGTTAAATCTGCTGATAAATGTTGGATTCCCTGCGCTTGACAAAGCTGATTATATTATATGCAATTTTTGCTGCTTTGTGGCGGCTGAATTTGTATTTTAGTGAGTATATTGCTTTGCAATGTAAATGGTTGCCCTTCATTTGAATGTGGGGCCAATATTTTATTTTCCTCATCTTGGTTAACGAGGCATATTATAACCTAAATGTATTGTTCGTTTAACCATGCTGGTTTCTTCGAGGAATTGACACTTGCAGATAGAACCTACACATTTACAAACTCTTACCTCATTTCTCCAGTAACTTTTCTGTATCATGTTTTAATTGGTCCTTTAATTGTAAATTTACGAGACACGTTTTGCAAATATCTACTGTAATAAATGTATTACGTTGTATAAACAAGAATAAAGTTTAATTACTGTATCTCAGGATTGGACTAGAAATATGGACAAAAGCGAGTAGGCTCTGGGACCAAAAGGGAACCACAGAACCTTTACTTGCTTCTTTGTTGTTTCCCCAAGAACTCAATCTGTTGCATGTTCTTTTCTTTTATCTGCATTATGAATGGCTGCTACATCTTTGACATGCTTCAAAATGAGTAATTATTTGGCTTGATATTCACTTTTCATGGGAGGGATGAGACTTAATTAGGTTGACTTATCATAGTTATTCGCTCCATTTACCTGTAATTGATAGGTAAATGATTCAGTCCCAAAACTAGCTTATGGTGTTCATACATCTGAGTGGCGTCAAATATGCTTTTTACATGGTCATAGTTTTTACTACTTGAAGTCAGTATAAGCTACAATTTTCTAGAATTACTTGTGTTGGATGACTGAGGGGGGCCAGCAACACTATTGTCGAACAAAATGACTAGGTCTAAGTGAATTTATACACAAGAAAGAACATCATGTCTCAACAAAAACCTTTAATATATTGGATTATGGGTCCTCTCTTATATAATACTACTAAGTCCTCCTGTACTCATTTGATGTGAGACACCTCTCATTTATAAACTCCTAACATTGTCCTCCTTAAAAATGAGTCTAACTAAATTGTGCTAATTGTACTTTACCTCAACAAATCATTTGGGTTTCGTCACACCTAGCTCTTACACCAGTTGTTGGATCCTCCAAGTGGCTGACAACATTAAAAGGGAGAACAGCAACCAGTTTTAAGTGTCTGCATATAAAAGGAATGTATTTCAATCCAAAACTTTAAAGAAATGTGGTTATGGGTCACTTTTGTATATAAACTATTTCTTCCTCGTGTTCTTGTTCAATATGAGATCATTCCACTTTTAGAACCCAATTATTTGGCACTGGTCCAACTTGTGAGGAGTCCATGTTTGTAAATGTCAGTGACTCGTCATTACTATTTGTGCTACGAAATTCTCATATATTGTCTTCTATTGCAACTCATTCGGTCTGTTCTCAAGATTCTTCTGGGTGTCTTATGGGTGTTGTTTTTTGCAGCTGTGGTGGTAGATGCCTGTCAGTAGAATATACTGATAGAGTTGGGGAATTAGCTAAGAAGCATGGTCTCAAGCTTCACATCGATGGGGCTCGCATTTTCAATGCATCAGTGGTAAGTAAATAAAAACTTTTTACTACACTCATTATGACAACCATATAAAGCTGCTTGACATGCTATCGTTTGATGTATACTTATGTAGATTGACTTAAGAAAATACAATTTCCTAAAGTTAAGATGTTGCATCAGATGTATGTGATCAGTTTTTGGATATGACTGTCCTCTGATGAGGACAACAAGGCTCCAGAAATTAATGTTAAATGGGTATTACTGCTTTTTCCTCAGACCTGGTGTAGCATGGTCAGAAGTGTTGTGCTTTGATTAATCTGATTAATCGATATCCAGAACAAAACTAGGATGATTAATTTATGGATTCCATATCAAAAGTACAAGGTTCTAATATGGAGTTCTTTGGAATTAGGCTCTCCTACCTGAATAACAGTGCCTATAGGGTGTGGCTCCTTTAGAGTTTGTATGATCATTAATCATATCACCTAGTCACAATCATGCAGCATGGTTGTGATGTTACTGCTCACCCGGGATTAGTTAAGAAGGTTATTGCACAGCTACCACACATTCCTTCCCACTTGCAAACTAACAGCAAATGCTGAAAAGGGAGTTCTAGCTCCAGGTTGGAAATTCCTTTCATGAAACAATTGAAAGCAGCAAGTAATGCTTTAAGCCAATTGATGATTGTGATTTGATCTGTTTACTTGGGGCAACTTAAGATTGGCCTTTGATTTTCTAAATTTCCTGCCTTTGTTTTTCAAGGGCTCGAGCTATCTCTCAATGGTCACTGCAGGTAGACTTAGTCTCATTGCATAATTTGGTCGACTGTGGAGACACAGTGTAACAAAATAAGTTGGATTTTCTTTCAATAATTTAAAATTTCATTCTATTACTGCACAAAATTTTACATAAAATGCACATTGTCCTTCCATCCTGACATTATGCTAAATATGATATTTTAAGGGAGATTTTTGGCGGATACACAGAAAATGCTCCTCTTGTTATCTGATTTTGTCTAGTTGGTCTGTTAGGCACTTGGAGTTCCTATTCATCGGCTTGTTGAAGCTGCTGATTCAGTTTCGGTATGATCGAGAAACCAAATTTTCTTATCATTTTCTTCCAACACTTGTTTTTAATAATTCTCTTTAAATTTATGAATTAGGTTTGTCTATCCAAAGGCTTGGGTGCACCAGTTGGATCTGTAATTGTTGGTTCAAAAAGCTTTATTGCAAAGGTGTTTAAATTTGGCATGGAAGATGAACAATAGATCTTTTTCTTTCCTGTATAAACTGAGTGTTGACTTATTCTTTGTGGATTCTTTTAGGCGAAAATCCTCAGGAAAACTTTAGGTGGTGGGATGAGACAAGTCGGTATCCTATGTGCTGCTGCTTTAGTTGCCATCCAAGAGAATGTTGCAAAGCTTGTAGATGACCACAGGAAGGCTAAGATACTAGCAGGTATACTGTTTAACCGTTCCTTCAAAGCTCATATTTCAGCTCTTTGTTCTCTCTGCTCTCTTCTTCTACAACAGTAAATTTTGGTTGAAAGTTCATGGAGTACCTTTTCGTGTTCAGAGGGGCTGTGTCAAATTAAAGGTTTTCAAGTGGATGTTGATGCTGTAGAAACCAATATTGTGAGTATCGGAGATTTTACCAAATTTTAAAATGATCATAGTAATGCAACATTTTGGAAATTCTCCTTGAGCTCTGATTTAAATCATTCAAAACGTATTTAATCAATTTTCCCTTTATTGCTAATACATCACGTTTCTTTCTATTGAGATTTTTAGACAATGACTTATGTGTTGACCTCTTTTGTGCGAGCATTTGCAGATTTACGTGGATATAGTAGAGGGCTCTAATATAACAGCAGAAAAGCTATGCAAGAATTTGGGACAACATGGTATACTTGTGATTCCAGAGGGTCCACTCAGGTCTGTTTATTCACAAACATAATCTCAGATTAATTGGAATGTTTTCTTTTGGAAATTTTATTTGGAATGTATTTGTAGTCATATAGTTGTCAAGATGGACAATTTAAATTATGGGTAAATATCTCAAAACAAACCCGGTTTGGTTATGTTGATTTTTTGCTGTTGTTTCAGCATCAGACTTGTCCTTCACTACCAAATTTCAGAAAGTGATGTCCAATACGCACTATCATGCTTTCAGGTAAGTTTCTGACATGTATCTGCTCTTTCATTAAATGTTTCTCTAAAACAATGACTCAAATTCTGCTCATTAGACCATTGCAGCGGGCTTTTAGCTGGGTTGCAAGCTGAATATGACTACTAGAGGAAGAACTGCTTCTCATATTTCTCTATCTGACATACTTCCACCTGCACATGATTATAAAGCCTTAATCTTGTTCTTTAATGTATGATATAAAGGTGTTCCTCTACCTTTATAAGAAACAAGATGAATTCTATCGGCTTCTATTTAGAGGTGCATACTTCATTCACTTGTGTTGAGATTCAATGTTAAAACTCCACATCATTCAAATTATGCTGCGTTTGGCACATTACCATTTAGATTTGGACTTATAATTGAGACCTCAATTTCAGATGTGTTTAAAAAATTATTATATAATTTTTTAAAACTAAAAGCTTAAAAAGTAATATTTAATCAATTTATTTACGAGTATAGAATTAAAATTGAATTAAAATAAACATGAAAAAATGCTTCATAGAAATTCATTGTTAATATGAAGTGATATAACAAGTAATTTGTTGTTTTCTTATCCATCACAAATTTTAATGTAATAAAGAGTTTATTTGTCTATTAATTTGTATTTTTATTGTCTGCAACTTAACATCCAAGATACTTTTTAAATGGAGGAGGAAAAATGAGGAATAATGTTGTTTTAGTAGATGATATAGAACAAAAAAGTATATCAGTTACACGTAATAAGAGTCAACGCAGAACAAAAATTTTAATTGTATTTCAACCATTATTCATCTAAAATCTCTTTGATATATAACTTAATATAAGATTATTTAGAGCCATAAATAAGAAATAAGCACCAATTGAAAATTCTACCTAATAAGTTTTATTAACAATTGTTAGTCGCAATTGATGTATACTAGATATATATTATTTTTAGTACTGTTTTTATAACATATTACTAATGTTTTGGATGAATTTGAAAGATTTGGAGCTTAATTGGAGAAGTTTCGTCATTTTAGGTCATATTTTTATCCGTACAAAGAACAGAAGTAAAATTGGAATGAAATGGAGTAAATTTTGAAAGATTGGAAAAAGAACCACTCATTACGACATAGTACACGGTCTCGTGTTGAGGGCCGTGTATGAAAATGGTTATTTGTGTTTTTCCAACGCAACCTACATGCCCCATATTACCACCCATATGAAAAATACGACGCAATATATGGTCCCGTATATGTACTTGTGTTGGTGAAACTAATTTTCGAAGAATTATATGAAGTACATAACCAGCTACACGAACTGATGAGTGAGACCGTATAGTTGATTAAAATTAAGGTTTTGTAATTTTTCTTACAAAGGAGAGGCCGAAAATAAGAGTCTTTTAGCTAAAGATTCGCAAGTCTTTAGAGTTGTTTTGTTTCAATATTAATCAAAGATTCACCACTCTTTGAAGATAAAGGAGGACTTCATCAACTCTTTAGAGATTTTAAGATTTAAGAACATGTTTTTATCTTATTTTCTTTATTGTTTTTGTGTGAATATTCTTTGTGATGTTATGAATTAATTGGGATATAAATTTACGAAGGTAGAACTTAAGATGTGATATACTTCTATTCATTATTCGATTAATAAAATTCTAGTTTTTGTTGTAACTTATTCATGCTTTTATATTGATTGAATTGAATGAGTGAAAGTGGAAGATTCAATATATGACTTAAGCATAAAAGATTTGAGAGATGAGGTATATGCTTAGGTTGTGATGTGAATAAAGAGGGTTGAGCACGAATATTCAAGAGAAAGTCACATGATCTTCCTAGGTTAGAATAAAACAGAGAGTTCTTAGAACAATTTAAGGCACCTTTAGTTTGTCTAAATTCGAAAGGAATTTCGGTTGATTGACCTCTGAACAGAGATTATATGTTTCGAGAGAGAATGTAATGTAAGTTAGGAACTCTTACTGGTCCAAGAATCTAGAATAATTCATAAATCAAAGGTGAAAGTGAATACAGTAAAGTCCTAGGAGAACCTGACATAAATCTAGTCAATTCATAGTTTGATACATTCTTGACTATTGATGGCATTAGTATTTAGATATTTTGTTAGTTATTTTATTTTCATTATTCATCCATTGATAAAGGTTAATCAAACTTGTTAAGTTTATAGTATAGTGGGTTGTTAACTAAAATTCCTTCTGGGATCAACCATACTCACCTATGCTAATTACAATTATGTCGTGTGCTTGCGATTAAAACAGAGAACAGTAATATTAGGTACTCTAGGACTTGTGCTTAAACATTATGCTTATGCCTTGATAGGAATCTAATCTATTCGTCATCATTTTCTATAGGTTGGAAAAAATTCTATTATAAAAAAGTGCAAAAAAAGATACATGTCTAACAAAAATGGGTCTAAATGGTAAAGTTTGTCCTCTTTAATCAAGGTAATGTCAAAATCAAGATGATTACTCCATTTGACATGAAGGTAACAAAAATCTGCCTTTTAGAGTCACAAACTCATCTTTAAGGATGGTATCATTCACTCTTATATTGGCTGTAAAGAAGCCACTAAAGGTGTATATTTGCTAGCTCCATCTACAGATACATTAGAAGGCAAAGTAAGAGACTTAAAAATGTCTTAGTGAAGTATTAAATTCTCTATATTAAAAACTTGGCTAAAACCTATGTATTAGGCAAATCAAGAAGACATGCATTGGATCTAAGTTTACAAATAAAGTCAGCAAATATATCCTAGTTTAGTCCGATCTGATCCAACTTGAAGTCAATAAATTTGTCCAGAGTTAATTAGGTTTCAAGATGAGTTTGGACTTTTTTTTAAAAATTTGGAATTTGAGCAAGACTTGAATTTAGCTTTTATGGTCTAGCTTGGCATAAATATGGACAATTTCATATTCTCAACCAAAGTAATAATTTTATCCCTTATACAATGTCCAACTAAATCATCTATATGTAACTTCAAAATTAACAAATCCTTAAGCAATGCATATTTTATCCTAATTTAGTCTATTTAAATGAATAACAATCCTCAACAAAAAATCAATATAATCACAGATGGTTATCATTGCTAACCTTATCATAAAATAATACTAAAATCAAGACAAGTAGAATACTCATATTTCATTCTAACAAAACCAATAACATAGGCACTTATATTATTAAGTGTAGCTACTAAGAGACTAAGGAAATTATAGATTTATGTTCAACACTAGCATGATGTTTAATCACAAAGGAATACTTATTCAAAAATTCAAACCACCTAGCATATCTAACATTCAATTTCTTTTGAGAATTTAAATATTTCAAAGCTTGATCAAAAAAAGGTTAGTAGAAAATAAATAAAACTATCAAAAAGTAAACACAATGCACTGTAACATAAAACTCCTTATCATATATTGAATAACTCTTTTAGTATCATTGAGGTTTTTATTAAAAAAATGCTATAAAATTACCTTTTTAACTTAAAACATCACCAATATCTATACTTGATGCATCATAAGCAACCTAAAAAACTTTAGTAAAATCAAGATGTCTGAAGACAAGTATTTTAATTTACTTATTTTTATTTAAATAAAGCATGTATAGTGATAGTGGACCATTACAACCCATAAGTTATTAAGCAATCAATGATATGAGTGACAATAATACTAAATCATTTAGCAAACTTCATACAAAAAAAAATTTAGCCTATAAAAACTATAAGCTTCGATAACATACTTAGGTTAAGGTCACCAACTAGTAACCCTAACTTTCTCAGGATCAATTTCTATACCATTTTTAGAAACTATAAAACCTACAAAAAGTATATGTGATCATATGAAACAATGTTTCTTAAGATTAGTATAAAGCTTAGTTACAAAAACTTGTTTAAGATGATGTACACACTTTTTTTTAGACTTGATATATACCAATATATCATCAAAATAGACTATTAAGAACTTGCCAAAGAACGATTGAAGATTGTAGCTTATAAATCTTATAAGGTACTAGTAGTATTAGATAAACTAAAGGCATGATTAACCATTCAAACAAATGATCATAAGTCTAAAACATAGTTTTCCACTCATCTCGTGGATACGAATTCAATGATAAACACTATGTAAAATATATCTTGAGAAATCAACTAAAACCATCTAAAAGATCTAACATATCTTAATCAAAGGAATAAAAAACTTATATCTAATAGTGATCTTATTAATTACACTACTATCCACACATATTATCCATTACTCACCTTCCTTTGGTGTCAACAAAGCCAGGCACCTCGCAAGAACTAAGATTATGCTTATCAAATCCTTGCTTTAAAAGTTCCTTAACTTTCCTATTTAACTCCTCTTTTTTGAGTTTATTTTATAATGTGAAAGAGTAAGCAATTTTGACGTAAGAACCTAATGAATCCCATATTGTATATCCCTCATAAGTGGCAATCCACTAGGCAAATCATTAGATACAACATAAAAAAAATCAAAAAGCAAAAATTTTCATTTTAAAGGTATATTAATGAGCAAATAATTAGTTGACACCTGTTTTTGCTACCAATGCCAAATACATACCAATTTTAATTCCCTCTCTTTCAAACTCCTAACATTTCAAAACATGCAATTATGTTGAGAAGTTTGAGAGATTTCAGGTTTACCTTAACTTTCTTTAGGTTTATAAGGTCTCAAAATGATGTTATTTCTCTTACACTTAAAATAAATAAGTGTTATCTCTAACAATAACAACATTAATATCATAAAATTGAGAGCGAATTAAAAGAATAAGTGCAAAAATTAGATATTTTTGTGATACAATTGAAGTGATCTTATTTAACCAAGTTATCCTAATGGATGTCGAAGTGGATGTGTTTTTACATTTAATTTTAATAAATTAACAATAATTTTAAAAACAATATTTATTGAATTAACTCTATCTATCACTAACTTATACTTAATTTCCCTATTCTTAATGAAAGTATAAAAAACAATAGCGCACTTTCAATTGTCATTTTCTATAGTTGTAGACAACACACATCTAGCTATACCAATCATTATCAAAATCTACATTAGGATCATCTTCATCATTGGAATAGTCTAATATGTCAACAACTTGATTATCCTTAATTTCTAAACAACCATATTCAATTTTTAAAGCCAATGCACATTAGGGACAACAAGATGTAATATGATCTTTTTGGTGATACTTATGACAAATAATGAACACATTACTAGCTCTATAATCAATGTAAGAAGTAATATAATTATATTTATTAACACAATTCTCCTTTCGAACACCATTAGATTTAGGATTATTATTTGATGACATGATTTGGGACAATAGTTTAGATTGAATTGTGCAATCATATATATAAACCTGATTGAATTTCTCAATTTTTAGTAATTTTTTGGTAGGTGTATTCTAGTGAGTTTGATACATGTAATTTAACTACTTTTTAAATATTTATTGATAAAATGAACACACATAACAAATTGATCTTCAGAGTGTTTGTTTGTTGCACCTAAGTTTTGGGTAATGCATGTGAATAAGATATATATTGAAACAAATTTTAGCAGTACAATTTAGCATATTTGGTTAACTTCATTTTAGCAAATTGAATACATTCACTATCAATCATGTCATACCAATCAAAATACTTCTTAATAGAAATTAAACGATTAGAAAATGCATTATCATCCATAGTACCATCAAATTCAAGAGTTATGACCTTAACCAATTTTGTGATATCTAGTTGTAGTGATATAAATTGCCTATCATGATTCCTACCATCATTTCTAGGTGGTGGGTGTTTTATAAGAAGAATAACACTCTTAATATAATACCTCTCACCTAAGTTAAGTGGAAGGGTACCTGATATAAGTATCATAGTGACATGTCTATTAGTTATAGTATTGCCTAAGTTAAAATTACCTAAATTTTTATGCAATATATGTTTGAAGTTGCCAAACTCATTTAGACTCACAATAGGGCTAGAACTCTTAACTTATGTTGGACAAGTTTGTTTCCTAGCACATTCATCAAATTCTTTAATTTCACATTTGCCCCATTACTTAAAATCAACTTCATCTTTTTGTTTAATACATTGAAGTTTAACTCAAATTGTTACTTTCAGATCGAGATTAAATTTATATTATTTAGAGACACATATTGGCATCATTATAACTAGAAAATGGAAGAATAATGTTGCTTTACTAGCTAGGTTAGCTCTCTCATCCTCTCTTTTCTTCTTTTTATTTGTTTCTTCTTTACATATTCTTTTAAAATCCAAAAGTTGTATATTTCTAAATTCATATTTGTATATATTCACAAGCAAAACATCTTTATATATCATTGATTAGAATACTATAACATATCAGTCGGTAGGTATTAACAAAAAATTGGCACCAAACAAGAAAGTTATGTAACATACTCTGGTACCAGTTGATACTGACTCTTTCGATTAGTACTAGCTAGTATCAGCTAGTAACTAGAATATTGGTCTGAATTATGTATTTAAAAAAATTAGGAATAAATTGAAAAACCTTAAAATTTCTCCAATATAAAGTATTAATTACTTATACATAAAAAAGAATAAGATAAAATTATCTATAATTTATTTAATAAATAATAAAGTTACAAATAAGAATGTATAAAATAAAATTTTTATGTCATTAGACTTATACAAATTGATTATAGATTACATAATTAAATATATTAGTTTAATACAATTATATTTAATATTTTTTAAAATTTATATATT